>JANHGB010015531.1:0-38449 GCA_026283785.1 Coracopsis vasa | reverse complement strand
CAGTAAAGAACTTCTTCCTTATATCCAATCTAAACTTCCCCTGTTTAAGTTTTAACCCATTACCCCTTGTCCTATCAGTACAGTCCCTAATGAAGAGTCCATCCCCAGCATCCTTGTAGCCCCCCTTCAGATACTGGAAGCCTGCTATGAGGTCTCCACGCTGCCTTCTCTTCTCCAGGCTGAACAGCCCCGACTTTCTCAGCCTATCTCCATATGGGACGTGCTCCAGTCCCCTGATCATCCTCGTGGCCTCCTCTAGGCTTGCTCCAACAGCTCCAATCTTGAGTCTAATTATAAAGTATTTTTATGCATCTGACATTGTGATAAAGGAAGTCCAGTCCCTCCTTTCTAGCCTAAATCACACTTTATATCCTTCACAGTATCTTCCCTTGCAAGCCTCATTTTCATTAGGATCCTTGTATTCCTTTTTAATCATTTGCTCTCCAGTCTGTATTTTGACTACAGCCCTCTTTCAGCAAGGTGGATTACTTTTGTTTGCATGAAGCAAAAACACTGAAGTTGTGATAAGGAGCACTGGAATAACAAAACTGTGGACATTTATTTATGAAATAGCAGCAGAAAAACTAAGACTTGAAAGCTATGGAAGTTGTTACCGTTTACCACAGCTTGCAACTGTGAGAAACTCTTCCCACATGGAGGAAAAATTCTGTCCTTGGAAGAGGTTCTCTTGTTCGATGCCTACCAATCTTTCTTTGGTTATATTATTATGTCTTCTTATTAATACCTTACCAATTTTTTCTGAGTAGAAAATTTGAAGATCAAATATGAGAAACTCCGGTTAAACTGAAGAAAAAGCAACTGAATTTTGTGCGAGGATGAAGCGGGCACTGGTTGCTCACTGCAGCCACGACAGCCGTGAGGCTCACGAGGGAAACGAGCAGGCAAAGCCCCGAGGCACAGTGGTGCCAGTGCCAGCCCTGCGCCCGGCCGGGTCCTCACCAGAGCCGCCATCAGCCCCCTTCTCCCTCAGAGCCAGCGCGGGAGCTCCTCCCGCCCTTAGCCCACCAACGGCCGGCGCGCGCCCCCTCACAGAGCCCGCCACGTTCCCGCGCCCGGTTCCTGTCAGCGAGGCGAGGCGAGGCGCTGCGCCGCGCCGGGCGGAACTGCCCCCGATGCCCTCCCACCGACCCCGGATTTGGAGCAGAAACGAAGCCAGCTCCAGTTATCAAGCCTAACTGCGCCTACTGAGGTACAGAGACAGTCCTGCCCTTCAGCAGGGTCTTAGGTGAGCATTGTAATGCCCCTGGAATCTCCACCTCTAAAAGCACACCTTTTGCATAGAATGCCTCAAACAATAGCGTTGTTATTTAATATTTAGTTAATAATGTTCAGTTTCTGGCCGGAGGGGGAAAAGAAAAAAGGTGTTTGTGCTGCTAGCTGGGTGATGAGCGACACAACACTGGGCAGATTGTTCTGAATATTGCTGAGCGGCGTCTTCCTTCTGCTGCAGCACCTTCATGGCAGTATTTACTCACAGGTAGGGGGAAGCTTCCTCCAGGTGTTGCTCTCCTGCCTTAAACAAAGCCCCTCCACTGCGAATTGAAAGCTCCCATGCTCCCAAAATGTGAATCTCAGTTTCTGCCAAACCATCCATACTGGGCCTGCATTGTGGACTTTAGGCCATAGACTTGTACTGTTTTATCATTATGCTGTTCCTACAAAATGAATGAAAGGTTTGAATTATTCGCAGTTCACTTTTATAGAGGAAGTGCGAGCAAAACGTGGGCTTTAATGTGGTTTAGGTGGAGTTGAGTAGTAGCTACTGCTGTTAAATTCTTCTTAAATGAAAATGCAGCGACTGCATATCTCTGCTTTTCAGAGCTCCTGGTTTGAACTTAGATTGAAAATCTTGTGATGGTATCAGCCAGCTTCATAGGCTGCAGAGACAGGTCTCAGAGCTGAGAAACCAGCATAATTGAACCCTTGTTATAGGAATCTCAATGGTCTTAGTTTGCTCAAGCTGACGTTTTGAAAACTTGGTGTTGGTAAACTGATTGCACTGTACAGTGCAGAGGAAGGTTTGCTGCCCTGAAACAAAACAAAACATTACCCACCCAACCCCAATTCCTCATATTTTACAGCAGTGTCACTTACAGCACTGTGGTAAGACTGGAAGAGAGTCCTGTAGTTCATACTATGGGAAAAAGAATCTGAAGCCTATTTCCCTCTCTCATATAGTTTGACTGTTTCAGCATTAATTGCTAGCATGCAAGTAAGAGTCATTATCTCGGCTATATAATTAGATTTTAATGTACCTACTAGAAAGACATAAAGTTTAGTACAGTACACTAGACATTTTTCATTTTGATGCAAGAAACCAAACTGACATTTTTTGAAATTACATGTTACCACAATGTAAAGCAATTTGTAATACAGGAAGGATCATGTCAGTGTATGTATAAGGGCAGTGCTGCAAACTATTTTCTACTCTGTCAATGAGTAGCAAGTACCAGTGTGTTTCTCTGTGTCTAAGCTGCCCTGGGATATGGTATCTTACATGAATGAAGTATTTCAGCCTTATTTGTAGCCAGGACCAGTCTCTGAGACTCTGTGAGGATGATTCCATGGACTTAAATAAATAAATAAATAAATAAAATCCTTAAATGACATTAAGCTTTTTTAAGACTTTGCATTTCAGATGAGGACAAGATGTTGCAGACCTGGAAGTCCACTATATCTTGTTTCAGAAACTGTTAAATGAAACATTTCAAACATTTTTGAATTAAGATGCAGTTTCTGAGCTCCAGGCTTAGTTTTTTCACAAATTATTTTCCTTCTGTAAAGTTTAAAAGCTAAAAAAGCTTGAAGAAGCCTTGAGAACTGGAACTTCTATGGCAATCCACAGAACTGAAAAATTCAAATACGCACTTTTATTTTTCTTTATAGGCCACCATTTATATTCAGATAGGCATAAAATTTGTGTATTGTACCAAAATTCAGTGATACATGCATCAAAACAATTCTGTAGGCTACATTTTTTTTCATGTAAATAGAGATTAACGACTGCAATATTGCAATGGTGATTTAATCTCATTTGTGTGGGATATGAAGGAAGCGACATGAAAATATTTTACATATGTCAAGTCATACCTACCCCCTCCACTAACCTCCCTGCTTTCAGAGACTGGGATTTAACGCAGCTTCCATAATGAATGCAGGAAAGAGCAAGCTATGCATGATCACAGCTGCTGTGAAGTAGGTTTTTTCAATTCTAAACTGAGCTACAGCTGCTCAGGGTGGTGAGCTCCCTTCCTTTAGGTGCAATAGTAAAAGTATTTACTATTTATAAATATTTTGAAGAAGTGTTATGGAGCTAAGAAGACACTTGTTCAGAAGCACAGAGGTACATGGCAAAACTCAATGCAAGACATTCACTTGATCTTTAATTTTATTGCTTACATCTATATCTGTCTGTAGACAGTAGACTGTGAGAAAAACAGCTGCTTCTGAGCAGGTTGTGTTCAACTTCTCAGCTGTTTGATTCTCCTGCATTCAAGGTAATGCGGTTTTGTGACATGTAAGCTTTTCTTCCTAATGTTAATGAAGTGTGGCTTTGATGTTTGAAGCAAGGAGACAGGATTCCTGAAATCTTTACATGTAGATATTTCTTTCTCAGGGCGAATGTGACAGCATTTTTACTGTAGCCAAAAGACTTAGACTTCCTTCCAGTCCTGGGGTGCTAAGCAGACTTCCAGTTCAGTCTTTACATATGACAACTCACAGTAAACAAATACGGGCTTCAGTTTTCATCTGTTTGTTCAGAAAAACAGAAAATTACAGAAAATACATAAATTTGAAGAAGGTGAGTGTTAGTGGGCTACTCTTGATGGCTTTTCTTCATTTTTCAGCCACTAACACGTATTTTCTTGCCCCAAATGAATATAAGTTCCAGGAATCTATTTCATCCTCTGCAATGTTAATTCTTTTTCCCTGTCTCCTTCTTGCTCCAGTGGGATAAAGACAGGTATAGCCACACTCTAAAAGCAACCCAAAGCAGAGAACAAACTCTTGAGACCACAACTTGAAAACTGGGACTTATAAGTTCCAAAATAATAATAATAATAATACAGAAGCCCTCCAGTCTTATGACTATGATGAAGTAATTATTGAACAAAGAATGCAATGGTAAAAGAAAGACTGAGGCATCACCTGAAAAACAGAAAGCTTTAGTATTATGGCTTTGAAAAGGAGTTCCTGTGTGTAAGACATGATATTTGCAATGGAATTCTTTCAGAACAAGTATTTAGTTTTAATTAGCAGGGTGGTATCTTGGTTAATGGCATTCTTTGAATTCTTCAGTGGCTGTGAAACATTGAGCCCTTATTAAGGAAGAGCATAGAGAAAAAGAAGCCATGGGAGATGAACACACTTTCCCAATTTCCCAAATTGAATGTTCCAGGCATACATGTTCATGGTTTTAAATTTAAAATATATTGTTAATTGAAAGAACACAATGAATGTTTATGGAAATGCAGTGGCGCATTCAGGGGTGTAGCCCATCTTCTCAGGCTGTGGATATCCTGCAACCAGAGTTGCTCTGAGCTTCATTCTAGTTGTGCAGCTCCTTATACACACTCCTCTGCTGGTCTGAGAGTACTTTTTATGTGATTATCTTGGCTAGAACTACTTCCTGCTTTTGTGAGTTTATCAAACAAATAAGTAGAAGATACTTCTAAGCCAGCATAAAAGTACTGTGTTTGGAGAGTCAACAGTAATTCACCTCTAGTGAAATAGTTTTGACTAACTAAGTTAGTTTCAACTATAAATAGTTTCAACTAACTTAGCAACTTGACAATACTTACGTGACTCCAGTCTTCTTTTCGAGAACAGAAGATATTTGTTGTGAAGCAGAGACCTGCCACCACGGGGTGTAAATACCTTACATGGTCTTTGTACATGAAATACATGTATAATGTATAATAAATGACACTTACTCAGACTAGTGATCCAGCTAGCTCAGTATTCTGTTTCTAACAATGTGAAGAGTAGGAAGACAGCAGTCTCCTTAGAGATCCTAAAGGAGTCTATATCCAATATGTAAAATACTAAAATCACTCTAATAGCTCTCCATAAAGATAAACCAACTACATGCTTAGCTGACTCCCAGTTACTGGTAATGCAAACATAGATATAATTCAAAGCTACAGTCTTCTGGAATTAACAGATTAATCTGATTAAATGAATAAATCATCTCATGTTACCCCTAACAGTAACACATTTAGTATTTGCATATAGTTTGAATAAAGGTTGTCAAAGATATGCAAACTAGAGGTTGAGAAATAAAATTTCTAAATAGATAGAGATCTTGAAGTATAGACTTGGTCTTTGCTGACACCCAAACTGCATTTACAGATGTCTCTGTTTAGCTTTGACCCAGAGGCTTTCGTAATCCCCTCAGAAAACCTTTTCAGACAGTTCATAGAGAACTTCCAGTATCGCATTCTCTTAGTCCTCAGAAACAAACTTTATCACTCATGAGATCTACTTCTTATGCTATGTATACACACAAAATACACACTGTAAACTGAATAAAGAGCTCTATAACAAACTGTAAGTGGTCACAGATGGCATTATGGTCTTAAAAGGGATCATGTCTAGTCTTTTTTTATTTTGATAAATACTATATTCTATGGTTTATAATTTCAAGACAGTTCTAAAGGATTTAGTCACAGTGAGTTCCAGTAAGAGGTAACAGCCTAAATGCTAAAAATACCCAATTCTATACAGTTTCCCTCCAGGGCTATTGTAACAATTTGTAACAACACCCTGTAATGTGTTCATGTTGGAAACCAGTCCTAGAAACAGAATTTTAAAACTAAATTTGATACTTGAAAAATACTGTGACTTTCTACTAGGGAAAATACCATAAACAGAAGGTATTCTGTTTTCACCAGCTGCTATGGGTTTTAAATGCTTAATCTAAACTCCTAATTTGGCGAATTAGTTACAGCTTTAGTTCAGCAAATGAAGAATGTAGCTACAGCACAGGGCTGGCTTGATTTAGACATATAACCTCACTGAAGAAAACCTAAATGCTCTCTTCTTTTATTCTTGTTAACTGTTAGATTAGACTTAAAAGTGTTGGAGAGTGACTGTAAAGCATTATCTCAGCAAAACAAAGGAGCAGTTATTTGATTTGCGTAGCCCTTTCAACACAGTATAAAATACTATTACATGAATATCCCCCTTTGCAGAGCACAAACCAAACCCAAATACATTCAGACTTTCAGTACGTTATTCCCACAAACCTGTTTGGGAAAGCTTCCCTTTGCTGACACACTGACTTTTCACTAATATCTTCACGACCCCTGTTTCTCTGAGGGGCTTTTCTTTGTTCTTGACAGAGCTCCTATCTGCTTCTTGAAATACTCTTAATTAACGCAGTACTTCTAATTCTTTGTGTCCATGTCTCATGGAATGAGTGTTTTTCAACCCCCTGTTGGCAGTGTCATATCTGATTTCTGCGTTTGTGGACAGTAGTTCTGCTGTCTGTTTACAGGATCCTGTGCTTTGGGAACACTGAGCTTTGATCAGAAAGCTTCTGCAAGAGCTCAGTAACTTTTTGTACGAGCTGAGACAGTAATGATTTTATCCAGGGAGTGCTGAACAATGTGCTGAATTCTTCAGCTCAGGTATAGAACATTATGATGGGAAAAGCCAGCACAGGTATTAGACTAAGTAAAAAAATGAAAGGAACTGCTGTGGCACTTGGCTCACTAAATATGGTTGTAGGATGCAGAACAGGTACAACAGCTTTGCTCCTGAAAGTTCCAGCCATCTTTCCTAAGAATTTTCCAACATAATGTCTGTAAACACAGTACAGATATCTGTGAGAATAACACTGGCTTAGTGGGGTTGATGCTTTCCTTTATACTTTCATTGTTTATCTTTAGACATGATTCAACCTCAGGGATTTTACAGAAGTTATTGTGAGAAAAGTGTAAAATAATCTCTGATGTTCCATGACATCAGCACTTTGACAGTCTAGGTGAGTGTGGTGGAGCAGCCAGAGACCCAGCATACGATAAGTAAATCCTGATATAGAACATGTAGTCTTGAGCTCCTTTTGATTTTAGGGGCTTTGTTAAACCTATATTCTATTTTTTTATTTTGTTAAACCTAAAATTCTGCTTAAAGCTGCAGAAGCAAAATTGGACCCAAGTTAACAGCTAGGCTGGGTTCTTGGGCTTCCTTACCTTCCCTGAGTCAAGTCTGTTCTGGATGCTTTTCTTGTCATCTACTTTTCCTGTTGATTTTGAGAGCAAGAAGTACCAATCAGCAAGGTTAAAGAGCTACTTAATGTTGAGAAAGTAACTTTCAGACAAGCATGGCTTGCTATTACCCATTTGTCTAGTAGCACTTAAACTACTTTTTACTTCACTGGAATTCAAAACCCTGATAAAGCTGCTGAAAACTCTCCAATGTAATTTTTACGTTTTGGACTGCTGCATTAATAGTGCGTTAGGATTCAACACAATCTGTTACTTGAAGATCTGCAACTTTTTTTTTCCCTGGACTGATAATGTTAATATCTGAATTTAGCACTGAAATACAGAGCTTGATGGCTGCATCCTAAACCCACTGGAATCAGCAACATTTTTCATCGAGCCTCGCTAGCTGTAGGACTGGTCATTATACATTATTTAGCTTTTCCCTGAGATTGAGCAGCAAAGATCAAAACTTAATTCTAAATCTTCTTTCTGACCCAAGGAAATATTCCTCCAGTCACCTTATTGACTTTGCTGGTGCCTAACTAGCATAAGACAAGTTCATAACAGAGCTTTTTGTTCAAACTTCTTGGAGTGGGGGTCCAGTGTTTTAGACTGAAATTAGCACTCTACATTTTTGCAAGCAAGTCCTGGGTAATCTTGCAGTGCAGTGATGCCTGGTTTTCCAGCTGTGTGTTCTGTGTGGGTTCTTTGAAGGACCACAAGCTGTAGAAGCTCTTTTATTATGGTCTGATCTTGTAAAAGAGCAACTTTTATTAATAAATGTGTGATATTTTTATTGTCCAAGCCTGTGTTTAAAAAACTTAAGATACTGCTTTTTAAATTTGCTATGTATTAATTTTCATACATTTTTATGATGCCTCAGTGGCCTTGTTCCTCCAGCCCTCGATCTATGAAACAATCTCACTGAATAGTGAGATGTCCAGAAAAAGTAAGATGAGTCCTATGAATTGGAGCACTATAATGGAAAAAAAGTTGTCTAGAAAAATACATGGTTTTTTGCAAATGCTTTATAAACAGGAAAATATTAGCAGTACTTACATTTTATTGATACTTTTGGTTTCTATACCTTTTTAATGTCATGTGAGAATGCTTAGAGCACAAAGCACATATTATCATGTCTGCACCAGTACTAACATGAGATGTTTTATGTCACTATGCATCATACTAAAAGAAAACAACTGCCTGCTGATTCTGTGCCAGTGACAGGTTTTTTTTGAGAGGACGGGACTTAAGTGAATTGTGGGAATTTCATTTCTTGGTTTACAGGGGGTGCTTTTTATTTTTTTACTGCCTACATGACAGTGCTGTTTCATAGTTGTAAGCCAGAATAGTTGAAGGAGTGCCACTGATGAAAACAAATACATTTGATGTAAATAGTAAATGCAGCCTTGCATAGGGTATTAATTGTGGTGTTAAAATTTACGAATACAGTGCATTGTGCTTTTCTCAGAGAGAAAAACAGATAGGTGGAAAGCTTTGGAAATCTTTCATTTGACAGTAAGGGTATAAGGAGAAGACAGAATTTTCCAAAGGGGGAAACAAGTAGGGATGGACTCTCCAAAGATGCCAAGTGGGTACTTAGAGCGGTCCCGAGAAAGGTCCTACAGCTCCTGCAGCTCCCATGCAACAGCTAAGATGATGGGTGAAGGCATCTATACTTTTTCCTTGTATCAGTAGCAGGCTGCACTAGGGATTTATCAATGAGGCTAATCACAGCTTTGCAAGAAAATGTGCTTTGTGGATTCTTCACCTTTCACCTCTGTGTAAAATTGTAACATGGTTCTTGACATTTTGCCAAGCAGGAGCCTATCGAAAAACTGTGTCTAGAAGGAACAATGTGTTTTTTGCAGTCTCAGCTTTCATTGGGGTTGGCTGCTGATTACATCACTCTTGCCAAATTCCAGGAGGTATAACTGGGCTCTGGAGTCCTGAAGCAAGAGCAAAGGAAGAGCCATCAGCAAGTTAACATGATGATCTCTTTTCTTGTTTAATTAATAAAGTTCTTGCTAAGCTCCCTGTAGGAAATTCAGAGGTGCAGGAAAAGAAAGATTTTCTTACTCAGAGCTCAGTAATTAAGACACTATTTTCAGATTTGCTTGTCTATGCCTCAAGAATGCAGTACGAAGAGATTCTATGAGATCAGGACTCATTTGGGAAGCCAGAAGGGTCCAGGGGTTTGGGCATTAACAGAAAAGTCAGAAAATTTGAATTTTGCTCCCTGACTTCATAGATGATTTTCCTTCAGCAAGTCACTTCATATCTCTGTTTTCTCACATTAATGTATTAGAGCTGGGTGTTCCTCTCACTGTTTGCTGAGTGTCTATAACAGGATCCTGGTATTTTTAATGGACAGTGGGTTCTGCTACAATATATACAAAATAAATAAACAAATACAGAATCAGGCCCAGTTTTTGGATTCCAAAGTGCAAAGTCAGATTTTCTGGGCTCCTATGTGCGCATTCTTAGGAATTAGGTTTCAGGCTGAATGAATCTATTAATCTGTCATAGCTCTTTAGACACTACTTACCTATGGAACTTTCCAGTATCCTCTGAGACTTGCAGGATGTTGTTGATTAAGAAGAAATACTTTTTTTGTGAATACTTGTACATGCAGTGTATGTTTTTCAGTGCATGTTAAATATTGCTATGGTTAACTTGATATGAGGAACAGGCATGCTGCACCATGTTCTTATTTGCTGTGAAGGGATTTAACAAATGTTTGAACAGCTGTTGCTTAGTAGATCCTGTTAATGTAAGTGGTGGAATCATGAGAGCTTTGGTTGTTTACAGTGGAAAAGGATCAATCAAATAATTTTCGGCTTGCATAAAGGTCTCTATATAAATGTAACAGAGTTAATGTAATTTATGATAAAATCTGTCAAATCCAACTTTACATGTGCGAGTTTATCAAACATGCACATTTGTGGCCTTTGACAAAAGATTCTGGCTACTCCAGCAGTCAAGACAGGAGAATTGGCTTGGAGAACAGTCAGGAGAGCTGCTGATCTTTACAGTACTTAACAAAACTCTTTCAGTTTCAGAAATGAGCAACCTTTGCACCACAATTCTAGGTGGACCAACAAAGTTACTGCCACACAGATTAATCATTTGTAGCAGAAACCCACCACATTTGACATGGAAAGATTCTGCTCTGCACTAATGTTAGCTTGCCTATATGTTTTAGTATAAATGTGGTAGGGGGAAGGAATGTAGTCCATATACAGAAATGAGTGGTATTAAATGAACAGAAAGCATTCCTGGCATACCACAAACTCACCAAACAGGAGAAGAAAGTTAGGGTAGAATATTTTAATGGGTTTTACTCCTAAAAATGGAAACCAGATACCCAGATCCCAAAGACCGTACTTGAACTTTCTGCTTGTGGTTTGACTTCTGATAGGAACTAATTTGTAAGGACAGATTTGACAGTGGGCAGCCAAAGAAAGGCCCTACATATAAGCATGGTGATTAATTTTTATGAAAGTCTGAATGCTGATGTTGGTGCCTGAGTTGATCGTGTCTGAATATCTGATTGCCAAGATTCAGGATTGAAAGAGAAGACTCAAAAGGTTTAGGGGTGGGAAGCATGGTGAGCTGTTTGCAAGAAGTGCGTGCTTATGGTCAACAAACCAGAAAGTCCTGGAGTTGCGTAGGGACAGTGGTAATGAAATGAATCAATCCTCATCCCTTCAGTATGTTACTTTGTACTGCTTTCAGCAGGAAATGCAAGTGTGGAAGAGTCTTAGGAAATGAGTTGCTTTCTGGTGGGCTTCATGGAAAGGAGAGCTGAGATGTGATGACAGGGAGCTGCTAGTGTTTATGCTGTACTTCTTTGGATGATAAAAGAATTTAATGTCTGTAATGAAACAGGTTTAAATTTTTTTTCCTCTTTGTTTTTATCCCTTCTCCTGTTGCTTCTTGCACTACAGTGTATTGCATTACCCTGGCCTCTAAGTGGTTCCTTCCATGTTTTATAAAGAAGAAAACATGTAGTGGGACATAAAAAGGACTTTCTTACATTAAGGAAAATGGCATACTGACCTATACTTATTGCCAGATTGATATTACAAGGAAGTAATCCTTTCCAGGGGAGTAAAGAGTAACTGAGATGCCTTTATTGAGGGGAATGCTATGTAACAATAAAACGTTCAGTAAAGTTTATATTGCTGCTACCATAATCGAGACACGATATTTAAATAAAATAGCACTGCTTTTATGAGTGCACTCTGTGATATGAGTTATCAACCAAAAAAGAGGAGTTTAACTAGATTTTATTTCTTCTGGAGGATAAAAGCTGCCAGACTGTGTATTGATATCTGCAAGGGTATTCCAGGTAGATTACCTGAGATTAAAATGAAGCAGTGGCTGTGGGTGTGGAGGCATTGTGATGCCCTCCACTAGTGATATGAAATGTCTTTCTCTATATAGTTACTCTGCTTTGGAGGACAAGTCCTAAAATCTTCATGCTTTGAATTGTGTTTACCTCAGAAGCCTAGAAGGAGACACAGCCAAGGTATACCATGCATATTGCCATGAAGGCAAGGCCATGATGGATGTCAAGGTGGACTTGAACACAGCCAGTGAGAAAACTTGTGCTGTAAATCTCTTATTGGTGTCCCACTTGGCTGGCTTGAAAATGTCTGTGTGTGGTCTTTTGTTCTTATTTTTTGTACTATAAGTAAATTGCAATCTATTTATGGCTGTATTTAAGTTGTTTTAATTAAGACCAGATCTTTCTAATGAGCCACAAAACTGGTCACCTAGACAATCAGTGGAGAAATCAGTAATATTAAGGTAAGTGTTGAGATGCATGTCTTGATGAACTTTAATGGTAGCAATTTCAATAATCCTTTCACTGATAGAGAAAAGCTGAGCTGCAGATAAGGATCCTGCTTTCAGAAAAAGCTGAGCTGTAATGGACTGAAAAAAGCAGTTCTGTTAATTATGGTAGTTTGGGCAGTAAATAATACGAGACTTGCACTTTATATATTTAATATTTCTATTAACTATGAGCATTAAGGAAGATGAGACATCTCAGAGATACAGATTCAATCCAGCATTTCATGTAAGAAATGATAAAAAGCTTTCTGAGAAAAACAGTATGAAGGAATTAAATGTTGGAGGAAATGAGCTCTTAGATCTACCTCCCTCACAAACACATAGTGTCTTAACCAGGGCAAGAAGGACTGTATTTGCAGGTAAAGCACTGAAGCTCATCTATTTAGAGGAGCTGAGGACCTGACCCATAAGCCCACTAAAGACTGTACCTTCCAGCAATTCCACCTTCTGAACCAGGTGTCTAAGCTGCTATCTTATCAAGTGGTGCGAATCAGAGACTTACTGTACTGAATCTCCGTGGCAAGATTAGGGCAACCTCAAGGCTATTTCCTTTAAAATCAATCTCTGAACAGATCTTTCTTTGCAGTGAAATGTCAAGTCTTTATGAATTCAGAAAGAAGAAAGTCATAGTTCTGTGTGACACTGTACACCCAGATATGCCTAAGTATCCTGGAAATTACTAGGTTTTCATGCTCCATAGATAGTCATGATATTTGCTCAGCTATTTTTTTCCAAAACTTCATTCTCAAAACAAGCAAAAGAATCTTCACAGTCACAATTCTTTCCTGCATAATAAGTATTTAACTGTAATGTATAAACTCATTGGATACTTGACTGATTAAACATAGCCAATTCCATCCAGAAATCTTTATTTCCTCAGTGAAAATACAGCCTTATTCTGTAGTTATAAAATAGACTTAAAAGACATGTAGATGTGGTGCTTAGGGATGTGGTGTAGTGGTGGACTTGGTAGTGTTAGATTAGCAGCTGGACTCGATGATCTTAAGTCTTTTCCAATCTAAATGCTTCTATGATTCCATGATAGGCAATAATGCCTTAGAGAAGCGTATTCATAATCTCCTCCAAAACAAAAGCAGTTATCTGTGCACACAGTCTATATTTCCACAGAGAGAGAACTGCACTGTGGTTGCATTTCTGCTGCTCACTGAAACCTCAATCACTACTCACAGGCTTTTTTTAAAAGTTGTTTTGGGTTTATTGTTTTGTTGGTTTTGTTTGTTTGTTTATTTAAATTTTATTTGCTTTTTTACCTGAGCAAACATCTTCCAAGCATGAACATCAAATAAGTTACCTTCTGCATATGACATTAAAAGATGGTACTTGTTAGTTTATTGCAGTAGGTAGGTACTGCTTTAGTCCTAGGAGTACAGGAGTCGGGGCCTATGAAGAAATGATGTGGCTTTTGAAGGGTGAAACCCAATTGCCAGTGTTCCAGCTAAAACATTCCTGACCTAAGTTTCATTTTGGATGCCTTGACTGTGAGTTTCTTGTTAGACACCAAAGACAAGCAGAAGACAGTTGAATTGTGTAAGTAAGGGTGCAGTACGTTCTGACCCTTGAGAAAAGAGTGCATTGTGTCTGCAATGCAATATGACATAAAAAAGAAAATAAGTTTAAAACCACTTTGCTTTTCCAGCCTTGTCAGGTGCACCAAGGAATTCGCTCAGATTTTTTAAAATGCAGGGGAAATGTAAGTGCTGGGCTATTTTAACAACAATGGTCCAGAAAGGGGAAAAAAAAAAAAAAAAAAAGTGCCAGTATTATCTGAGATGCTTTCAATAGCTGTCTTGATAAGGACAATGAGAACATTGAATCTGTGGCTGAATTAAGCATGTACTTCATTCTAGATATTTTGGTATTTGATGGTGCATTAGTCAGAAACATCAGGTAAGGAAAGAAAAGAGGAAATGTGTAACAGCATTTGTTATTTAAAGACTGTAGTCTGAAACTGTAGCTCTTATAAGGTCATTGACTGTAGCTTTTATAAAGTTTAAAGTAAGTAAAGTAAGCAAAAAGTATGAATTGGAAATTGCTGGGAAAGACCCGGCTTCATCTATCTTTTAATTGCTAACTAGATGGCCACTGCACCACCAATCCAGTTGAGTATCTCAGAATCATTAATTGATTTTATCCTCTCAGCTTTCCTGTACAATACAATCTAAGTTTGCAAATGATGCGCTAAGAAAGTATGTGACTTAAATGACCAAAGCCACAAAATAAATCTATGTTTAAGCCAGTGATTGATCAAGTCCTGTGAAATCATGTCCTACCAGCATGAGCTGGTGGTACAGGACATGTCCTGTACTTGCAGTGCCATTGGCACCCACGCTTCCAGTTAAGCTGGGTCATCTCTTCAGTGAAAAGGCAGCTTGAGACCTGCGCTGCCTTTCCAGTGTCTTGCCTGGAAATGTATTTCATATTGCTCCTCTTTGGAGACAATTGATTTGGATCAACCTGTTTCCATAGGGGAGACAAGAGGTATTACATGCTGCAATTTGTGTGGACTTTTCTAGCTATCTCTGAAGTAGCTAGTTCTAACACTATGAGCAATGTGGGTTGCCAAACATCTGGGGACTGCTTTCAAATATGCCACTAGTAGTGCCTATGTTAGTTTGGACTCACCTAGATGAGCTGCAGATGCTATAGTATGTATGTCCTCACAAATAATTTTTAGGGAGGAAGCTGAAACTACAACAAATGAGGCTCAGATGCATGATCAGTTGTGCTAGAAAGCAGTAAGGAAGGTTTGTTCAGTGACTGAGCAGCTGCACAGCTGTAATAGTAGCAGAGGATGTCACTAATTTAATTTTCTACCCAAATGACAACCTTCAGCTACCACACCAAGACCGGTGTTGCTTTATATCTCACTACACCACCTGCTGCCTGATTCCTTGGCACTTCTTCCTGGAGTAAAAGCCCTGCAGTTCCCCTCTGAGGGCTTCTCCATCACAGCTGGCTGCTATCTATCTTAGTCTCTAATCTGTGCTATAAAGCAGGCCCATTTTCTAGGCAGTGTTTACTGAAAACACAGGAGCGTGCCTGGCTCCCTTAGCCATGCCTCCTCCTTCCTTCCCACTCCCTGGCAGCAGCATGGCTGTGGAGGTCAGGCTGCAGGACTCTACCTTTGAGTGAGTGTGGAGTGAAATCACCAGCCTGTAAGACCATTAACCCTGACAGGTTTACAGTTGCTTCCTCTAAGATTCAGAGAGCTCATTCTGCTTTCAGCTAGTCAAAGTGGCTGAGGATAAAGCAAACAGTAACATGATTGAAATCTTCATTAAAGAGAAAACTGGGGCACTAAAGCAAAGATTTGGGACAAGAGAGCATAGTGCAAGATCAAGGCTTTCAATGACATCAGTAATTTAAAAATTAAATAAGTATTATTCATTATCTCTTCTCTAAAAAAAAAAAAAATAACCAGACAAAACAGAGAAAAGCTAATGGCAAGGGTCAAAAACAAATAATAAGGGGTAATTATGAGGTTGATGTCACTCACATATGACACTGGAGAGCTGAAAAGAAGAAACTGTATCTTGCTATAGTACTTAGTACTAGGAAATGTTTAAACAATGGAAAAGCATGTTTGGAATTGTAGCTTCCTTGTATTTACTGCTGTAGATTAACTATGCTAAGTCCCATATATTCTGTCATTGTGCTTCTGTTTCTATAGGGATTCACTACAGATGTTTTGGGAAGTAGAAACCATCTGCAGCTGCCTTCAGCAGCATTTTTGTCCCTATTTTCTGACAGCTGGAATTATGGAAAGCTAATTAGGTACTTTGTTTGAATAAAATATTTCTAGATTCCTTTGCAGCTCGTTCTGAACTAATCTACCCATTCCTACCTATCTTGACAGGTGACCTGTCTTATTCTAAGGGTGAGAAGCATTATATTCTTTCTTTTCCTTACTGCTTGATCAGACCATATCAAATGGTCTGACATGTCCCAAATGGCAGCCAGCATCAGCATATGTCATACTGATTGCACTTGGACATGTTTAGGTTTTTTTACCTGGGACTTGAAGGGAGTAGAAATGAAGTGGGCTGTATGATTTTTGTCCTGATAAGAGCTCTCTTTCTTGCCTGGTGTCACTAAAGCTCCACAGGCTGTTGAAAAAGTATTGTAATGGGGCTCTATTCAGCCTGTGAAATGTTTTAAGAGAGACTTTAAGGAGCCTACACACTCTTGTTAAAGCCAGTGGGCATCCCTGTGTGCCAGTGGAAGTGAGATAAGATTTCAAGTCACATCTTGTATTTCTGTATGTTTTCCTGTGTGTCTAGAAATTTCAGTTATCTCCACTGATGGCTAGAGATTATGACAGCTGTTTGAATTTTTAGTCAAATAAGACAAATAGACCTCAATTCTCTCTAGTTATGTATTTATTCAGTAATCAACACAACTTTAACATTCACAAACTTTTTCTTTGTTTCTTCAAATCTTTGAGCCACAAGAGGGGTCAGTCTGACAGCCGGAATGGGCAGGAATCACTCCACATTCCACAGGAATGCCAAGGCTGTTTTGTTCTACAGCCGTGTCTGCTGTTTTAATGTTCTTGGGCACTAGCAGGATATTTTGCATGTGGTAGTGTGTATTTTCTGTCCAGTGTTTCTGGTAACAAATGAGGACACAACATATTTTCTGCTTAGAATTTTGTTCTGTTGTCAGCAGTTTAGCTCAAGGGAGAGTACTTGTTCCAGAAAAAAAGCCAAACTAAAATGTGTTCAAATGTGGCCTGTCACAACTTTATTTCTCTGCGTTGTGCTTCTTAGGCTGCAGTGTCAATACAGATTAGTGTCATGCCTGGGTTTCAGCTCTAGATTGCCCCAGTTAGGGAGCATCGCAGCTTTTAGGTACATCTCTGGCGACAAGGGAAAGAAACCCCATTGCCCTTCTGCATGACTAAAGGAAAAATCTGATAATCTGTTTTGATTTGCTGTAGATGTTAACAGAAGGCTCAGAGGAATCTGAATGACAGCCACAGTGAAAGCTGGTATGAAATTCCAGAATGTAGGCACTTTTAGTTGAGAGTAGCTAAAATAATTAAATATTGATTAAAATTCATAGCAGAAGAGCTATGAAGCCTGGTTTTATTACAGATCTATTTTAAAAGAGACCTTTAGAAGTAATATTGAGGAAAAAGTATCATTTTAAAATGTAATTACCTAAAACACAAGATCACCCATCTGGAAACAAACTGGTTGTACTTGGCTAGAAAGCAGTTGCCAAGAGTTTTATTCCATGAATTATTTTTCTGCATTCTGTATTGGAACCTTATGCAATATAGCTGAACAGTTTGTTCCTTTCTTGACAGGAGTTATGATAATGAGTGCCAAGGGTTGGATGTGTAGAGTTTTTATCCTCCCTAGGGGGTCTTTCAGAATTAAGAACTGTTGGCAATTATTCTTTCCTTTCTGTTTGAAGAATCTTTAGAAAAATGAAATGGTAACATTCCACTTAAAGAACAAAATGTCTAGAATTTATTTCATTCCTGTTACTGAAATGATTGAATCTTGAACAGATTGTTAGGGAGAAAACTTATTTAACATTCCTGTAAACCTTGATAATGTTTGCTTCTCCTGCTGGTCTCTTCTGTTTCTTCTTTCTTTGCTTTACAGTGTAATGAACGGATAGAGTCAGAGCTACACCTTACTTCAGACAGAAAAAACTTGCAGTTGGGCAAGGCAAGTTATGAACTGCCCCACACCTCTGAAAATTGATTAAACAGTCCAGTATTTGGTATTTTGATTTGGTACAGTTGAGTATTTGCCTGTAATATCTGTGAAAGTCTTGGAGGGGAAAACACACACATTAAAATTATATTGTTTCTATCCAATTTAATATTTCTGAAATATGAAAAAAAGCAATTTTGTGGTTTGGCTTTCTGATCCATTTAACTTCAGGGGTAGGTATGGACTCACTGTGCTTTTTTTCAGAAATTTAATCATTAAAATACTCTTTATTCAAAATGAAATCATGGATATTGTTCCAAGAAAGGAGGTTAGTTTCCACTTAACACTCAGTGTTTTTCATTCAAACGGAGCATGAATCATAGGGTTTACCCTTGCTATAGGTTGCTGAAAGTACAGCAAACTGCTGACAGAAATTGAAAGCAGTCTGTGAAATGGTTCAAATTTTTATGTGGCAGTGGAAACGTGTTTTGTTTCTAGCGATCACTACATGTTCTAAAACTTTTCTGACACACTGTGGAGCAGACCACTGTGAAGTCCATCAAGATGGTGCTCACACACAGCCCTGGCTGCTTGCTCACTGCAGACCCGGTGCAATAGCAAGCTGCTTGCGAAGCCTTCTCTGAAATCAGTTCTTATGTAGGAACAGAAACATTTATGCATATGATGGGGCACCTGAAGCAAAGTTGCCTGTTATGCTGATATAAATGCATTTATTAGTGTGTGTAGGTAAGGCAGAGTTAGAAGATTTTTCCTTTCAATTTCTTTGAACAGTGGATTAGAGTGAGGATGCTTTTACATATGCATTTTATTGTATAGTTTATTTTCTCCAGACTTGTCATTATTTCAATTTCAAATGTTCTGATAAGCTCCAAGGAGAGAGTGTGCTTCTTTTAGAGGAATAAAAAAGGCAGAAGAATTTGATTTATTTTCTCTTTGCTATCTACAATGGTACTTAAAATAATCAAACTGTGAAAAATGCTGATAGTAGTCTCTCTGCTACGTTATTCAGGGGTAAAAGGTAAAAGATAAGCCTGTTGTCAACTAGAAGCCTATTTCAGCAGCTTCTGAAGTGTGCCACAGACAAGTCTGCAAAGACATTTCGTAATATCACTGATAAAGATCGTGTAGTATTGAACTGATCTGCAAACATGCCAACACAGGCTAAACTTGTGAGTGGCATTGTGCATATGGATTTACCTACATTTGTGAGCAAGTGAAAGGACAACTTTTCAGGAATTTTCTAGTAAAGTAGGAGAAGTTTATTGCTCTGTTTTCCAGTTGTTCTTTCTTTTTTATTCTGTTTATCATTTTTGGTGCATGAAAAGGAATGAGATACTAGCAAAAATGTTTCTGACTCACTGATACAGCCGTTACATGACAGAATAGTAGATAACTTTTTCAGCTTTAAGGGCTAAGACTATATAAAAGGTAAGGGTACAAAAGATGGTACAATTATGCTTGACTTTCTTTTGCACTATCAGTGCTACCTTCTAGAATCCATATGTTGTTCCTGGCTGCTGGTTAACTTATTCAGTGGTTATATGAAAGTCAGCAAGCAAGGATTTTCTCTGAATCTAAAAGCAGTTGTCAGTATCATAGAAGTGAATAGGATGGTAATGGGAGATGGTTTCTCCATTCAAACAGTAGTTCCAGTCTCCCAGAGCTCACATTTAACCTTCCTTAATGTTTTTAAGTTACCAGCCATTCTGCCTTCTTGGAAGCACAGTGACTTTTCACATTTCTGTTAATAGCACCTTGGGTGTAAATCTACTTCCTACACTGTGTGAATGTAGATATTCTTGACAATGCTTCCGCTTTGACAGGACAGAATAGACTTTCACAGGAGAGAAAAGTAGGATAATAAGGAAACAGGATAAAGCAGAGCAATAAAGGGATGGTTTGCTAAGAAAATCTACCTGAAGTTTTAAAATCTGAAAATAGCATATTCTGCTTTTTCCCTTCCTAGCAGCCTTGTGAGGGTCACATCAACTGTGCTATTCAGTCTATGACTGGCATGAAAGCCTGTGCCATCATCACCAAGAATTTGGGCTATTTTCCATTGAATATTTGTGGCATGTCATAAAATACAGGATATTTGGGATGGTGTTTGTTGGGCAGAATTGGGTAAATCTGACAACACCAAATTAAGCTTTGTACAGGACAGTAAGTGCTGTTGCATGCATGTGATGGTGCTGTGATTATGGAAAGAGGAACCCTGGTATGGGAGGAGCATCTTGGGTGCTGCCTCTATTGTGAGCTCAGAAGCAGGGATGGTTTATAGGGGCTTAAGGGAAGGAAATCTTTTCCAGCATCTTGCATATGGCCTGTATGTGTCTTCAGCCCTGGCACCAAATTCAACTGCCTGGTCTTCTTTCACAAAAGATTAGTGGAACCAATAAGAGCTAAGTGCCCCTCTTGAAGTCAGATCTGAGGTGTTAAACATGTCTGTCAGAATTTTCCTGGAAGAATGGAAATTTACAGTAAATGCAGCACTGAAAGCAAAAGTATTATTCTCTAATACATTTCTGCACAGGTCAGCAGACAAAGCAGATACATTATGCAAGCTTGGCAGCAGAGATAGTCTGTCTCAGAGGCATTTTATTAATTTTCCAGGAATATAAATCAAGGTGACTTCATGTTGAATAAAGAGTAAGATATTTTTGCTCTCATTTCCAGCCTCTCAGTAATCATTAAGTACAGTAAAAGGGCTGTAAAGGAATTAGCTTTTTGACCCAGCATTCGCCCAACGGTAGATTCTGCTAAGAGTGGAATGAGCAGTTTGCTTAATGAGCAGTTTGCAAGAGAAAGATTTCTGTATTTTCATTAGAGGCAGATTTTGTGAGGTTTTTAACTTTATGGCGTGAATGGAAGGTTTGAGCCAGTTACTATGAAAATAGTAAGGCTGACTAGGGTACATGAGGAGACAAAATGCCTTAGAAAAATTGAGATGCAATTTTCCAGGCCTTGGTGTTGAGTTTAATGTGGATGGCATGTCATCTTGCACTTGCATGCATTTCAAGGGGTCCCTTTTCCACCTATAAGATCAGCAGAGATGAGCTACAGCCTCTTCGACTCGAAACAAGGTAGATGCAGATAATCATATATATTCAACATGTTCCAACTTCTCCTCATATTGCCACAGTTCCAGACTGCTGAGCCTGCAAAGCACACATTTGCTCTACAATGGTTTGATTTTTTTGCCTTGGTTTGAGTGGCAGCTGGTAATAATCTCTTTAGCTTGATCTTGGATCTGTCTTCCCATAGGAAAAGGAGGAAGGGGAAGGTAAAGAGGAAACAATGCACTGTTGCTGTGGTGGAGTGTTCCTTGTGCAGGGTCCTAATGGCAAAGGACAAAAGACAAGAACATCAAGGAACTTTAAGCTAGCAAGAGAAATGTTCGGCAGTCCTCCTCCATCAGGAACCAAATGTTTGTGTATAGCTATCTCAAGATTTAGCACGTAGGTATACCTCCTCTGCATAACCTTACCACATGGCCCGTCCTTAACTGAGTGAAAATGTCCCATTCTGAAAAAGAGTTAGTTTTTCTGTTCTACCTCAGCTACTCATTGTTGTGGGTAGTGGGAGGAATGACAGAGATCATTTACAATTAGAGCTATTGTAAGAATGCTATGCAACATCTGCAGGGACAGGTAGGACAGGAACTGGAACCCCATTTGAAAGGCTGGCACGTCACTTGACAGTGTGAAGCAGTTCTGCTACTGATCACTCAAAGATACAGTACTGTATCTAAGAAGGTATAAGGCTTCTTAGTAATCCAAAACTTTAGCTAAGGATGGGTTGAAATCAGACAGGATGAAGGTATGAATTATTATTATTATTATTAGTTCTTGTGTGGTACTGTTGTTATACTTACTGAGAGTGAATTTTTCTTTGGATATCCCTAGATGAATGCCTGCCATTTAAGTTCATGAGAATTTGCTGTAGTTTCAAAATGAAGATTACTTCTATGTCTTTTTTGGTTGTCATTCTGTTTCTTCATAATCCTTAACAAGTCTGTAGTTATTTATTGCATGCCATCTCTCATCAAGAAGGGGCTTCTTTTTACAATAAGAATCCCCCACAGAGCTCTTCCTCAGAAAAAAACCCCAACCTTTCTATATTAAGTGGCGGTAAGATAAGGAGGCAGAAAGTAAAACCAGTTGATGGTGCTCAGCTCTTTAAAAAAAATCCAAACCTTTTGTCATATTCTATAGGTGCTTAGGATTAAATATTTGCTTTCATTCAAGGTGTTTCAGCCTGAAACGTGGCTTTCTGCAGCATCTAGTATAGTGGCAGCTTGTTGCATGAGTGTTACTTCCACATTCCACACCATAGGAATTTACATTAACAACAAGAGCAATACTACTGGTGCTTTCAGAAGTAGGGTGCCCAGGGAGCCATCCCATGACAGTGGTTCAATGCTGAGTCTGACACAAACGTCCCCACTGCTGAATTGCAGATACAGCTATCAATAGCACCCTGCAGTACAACAGTAGTTATATGAGGCTATGGAACTGGATTTGGCAGTCTCAAGGTGAGCTTTGTAAAGAGTGTATTGCAGGTAAGTACTGGAAAGATATCTGCATCTGCTTTACCGAATGGGAAATTAGAAATATAGGACTTTCTCCTGAGACTTATTACAGTGCATTTGGCTTCCTGAATTTGCAGCAAATCCATACTGCAAGAGAAAACACAAGGAATGACTGGAACAGAATCAGTGTTAGCTATATCACTTAAACCAACATTCTTCTTTCGTGTTAGTGCAGAACAGTGTTGCAGCCTGAGTTATAATAAATTGCTGATTACTAAGGCCAGGACTAAGTCATCTCTTTTTAGCTAATTCCCATTCAGCTTCCCCAGCTATAAAACACTTATTAAAGAAAGTTTAGCAGCTGTACTGTTCTCTGAGGCATGAAAAATTGTGATTAAGGTCACTATCCTGGAGTCAGTGAAGCTTAAACCTTGATACACTGGGACACAGGGAGGCTTTATACTTCACAGTGTCCTGCTGACCAATCTGCAGAGAGCTGCTTGTTTTGGCCTCTAAAAAGCAGCCTGCCAAACCTCCTGCCTATAAGATAAGCATCATGTTATCTGTGCCTATCTGCAAGGTTTATAGCAGCAAGCAAAAAGCTATGGTCACAGAGGAAAAGGGCTGGAGAGTTTAAGCAACCCTCGAGGCTAAACTTCTGGCATTCCTGCTTTTGGCAAAGAAAAATTTGTCTGTTTAGGGAGAGAAGATCACCTTTAAGCTTTTCAGACTTCAGGTATTGGGTTTGAGAAATACATGTTTCAGCTGCCTATTATAGTTGCCATAATAGCTCTAAGGAAAGCTGTGCCTCACAGTATTGTTTAAAGCACCACTTACAATATACTTGAATGTAACTTAATTAAAGTATAAATGCAAAATGATTAGTGACTGATACAAGTTGGTCATTTGATAAGTCAAGTTCTATTCTGAAACATACTGGTAAAAATCTTAATAAATTAAGACCAGACATAGTCGGGTCTTTCACTTATGTAACAGGACAAAGTTTCACCTACATGATCCTTTCTCTAGTTGTTACAGAAATGATTGTTGAGCTTAGTGTACAGACAAGTCACTGACATAAGCACTCAGTTTAGCCTAGTTTTAATATTAGGATTCTAGGGCTGTTTGTTACAATAAGAATGTTTCTCATTAGGCCTTGAATCTTAATTCTTATCTACAGCTTTTCTAATCAAGAGGGCAGGTTTCTCAGAGTGTCTGGTTTTCCTGGAACAGGTTCTGTACTCATCTACACAACATAACTTCAGGGACAAGAAAAAAAGGTGGGAATGAAACAAGTGGGGTTATACTTGTTTATATAAGTGCTGGCAGTGTTTCACTGACTTTGTGGTGTTCTCCATGCAGTTCATTGCCCCTACTCCAAGTTGTCTGATCGTATTATACCAACCTGCTTCCGTCATGGATGGCAGAGCTGGAGAATTTGACCCTCTGTGGTGCATAAAACTTCCCTGCCCTTTGGGAGAGGATGTTTCTCCAGCTGTCATGGGTGTTACTGACTTTAAAGACTTTTCCAAGATGCTGCAAGGAAGTAATTCAGATGTGTGGAGTTTCTGCTGCCAGTCACCTTCAGCAACTCTCTTGAGGTCTAGGCTTTCCTGGGGCTGAAGTTTCTTCTTTTGTCTGAGTGGGGGAGCATGAGGCCAGTGAAGGAAGATCTGACATACTCCTAGAATTATTCCTTCCATTTGTTTTTTCCTTTAAGGTGTTTCTGTCATGAAATTATGACTTGGCCTGATTGTATCATTGTACCAGCCTCAATTAATGCATTTGTGTCTAGAATGAATAATAAATAAAGACACACATTTTTTACTGGCTAAATTAAGATTTTTTTCATCCTGAAACCTAAGAAATTACCAGTTATGTCACCTGCTAGGATAGATCTTGTGTAACTGTTAAGCATTATTTTCATAGATACCACTGCAAGGGCATTGCAAGGACAGGATGTAGACAAAGGTAAAAATGGCATCCAGAGCATTGAACACATTTGCTATTTCCATGCAGACTGTTAGTCTGTGCAGATTTTACTTCTGGCTTTGTTTTTCATTACTCTAGTATGCATTCCCTTCAATTTTTTTTTGCGTCTCTCCTGTATTGATTTAATTGTAGATAGAGAGGTTTGAGTAGTACGATGTAACTGAAAGGAATAACACCTAGCACAAAGTAGGAATGCCAGCTGATGCAGATACAGTCCCAGGATTAATTGAGGTTTGATTCATGCTTTTTTTATATGAAGATTTGTTTCCATTTCTTCCATTAATTCCTTTATTGGGTTTGATGTCCAGGACTTCAAATTAGATCTGAAAAACTGAGAAAAAGCTTCATCTAGAGTTTGATTTTTGCTCAGTTTTGTCAGTCCTTGCAAGGAATGAAATATATGTAATTGCTTTTCCATTTATTTTCATTTTATACTTACCCTGGCAAGGATTAAAATTTACCTTCCCACAGGTAATGAACTGCTGTAAGCATTCTGATAAAAAGTATATTAAATACTTTTTGATTTCTTCATTGGTAAATTAAAACGTGATTAATCTCTAATTATAAAATTGAAGATTAACCCCCAACCCTCCGAAACATGGAGATTAATCTGGAAGAGATTTCATTTGCAGTATAAACCTAGAACCTCTTTCTGTAACTCTCACTCATCAACTGCTATTGCAAAACATCTTAGCAAGGAAAGAAGGGATAGTAGCTGGACTAAGGCCACCTGAGGAAAACCCTGATTGGGAGATTGCAGTTATAGAATCAAATATTTTTTATGATTAATGAAGATTGGCTAATGAGTAACTGACAAAGAACAATTCATACCTCTGTATTGTGGTTATTTAGATGTAATTGGCTTTAGTGAAATCACATGGCTATTGTGTTTTATTTGTATAACCTTGTCTGTTTGCTAAAAATCACTTGAAGGTTTTTACAAGTTTGTTTCTTTTTTTATGAAAGCAGAAAGTCTGACTCATGGTTCGTAATCCATCTGTACACAGCCGACCTCTGATGTGCATGCCAGCATCCATATTTAGGGAGAGGGTCAGAAAGAATTAGACTGTAACTTTTTGTGAGTGTAAATGGCAGCAAATCCAGAGCTTTGGTGTCATGCTATGCGTAACACCTTTTTCTGATCTATGTTCTAATTGTAAATTGACTGATGTTTCAATGTATGGTCTTAGGGTTATGGTATAAAAAGCTCGAGGCAGTACTGGTTTTATATGTCACTCAGTGTGTTCCTTGACAGCTTTTGTGGTTACGGTCTGCAGCAAAAGCAAATGCTTGTGACAGCTAGGTAACTTTTATCCTGGCAATTCCTTAACTATTTTAATCTATTGTTTTGTTGGTGACATCTATTTGATGATTTGCTGTTTTGACACGTACAACTCCAGTAGGTCATCTTACTTGCAGAAGTCATCAGTAGTTAGAGATCATGATAACCATAAGACATGTAGTTATGTTTTCGTGTATGTACTGATGGAGTTTCCCACCTTTATCTATCTGCATTGAAGCAAGAGCTAAAAAAGAAAGGAAAAAAAAAAAAAAAGAAACCAGTTCTACCATAAAAAGACCAGGCACTTTAGTTAGGAAGTGATTTTTGAGTGCACATTGCAATAACTGAAGGCACAATGCTTAAAAATACGATACAGAGGAGCTTAAAAACAGTGAGGTTTGGTTTATTTCCTGGAAGAGAAAGCTAGCGTTCTAAGCTGGTTTGATGGACCTATGGATATCCTAATTTCACTTCCCTAACATCTTTTTCTTCTTCCCCTTCTCCAAACACATTAGAGGACTTAAGTTATTTCCAAGGACTCCAAACAGTCTGCTGTAAAATAATAGACTTGCTTTTAGCTTTTGTAACTTTGTTATCAGTATATTTTATAAACAAATCAGTATAGTTACATGGGTCTGCTGGAGAAACCAGATTTAATTTAACTCCCAAGTAAAGTCTAGCATGAACAGAAATTAATAGCCCAGTTCTTTTAACCCAAACATACACTGGTTTATACTATGGATAAATTCTGTTTGCTAGAATGGACTTAAATTTGCCCTGTGTGTAAAATGTAGCCTCTGTGTTCACAGGCTTATGAGCATGTATCATGGCAGGTCATAAAATGGATCATGGATCATCTTATTTTCCTTTTTCTTGTCCATCTTCTTTCCTTGTAGTTTGCTGTCATTTCTTGCTGTACTATTTGTTCAATGTCTTGCACATCATCAGAAGTGAAACATTTACACTGCAAAGTACTGCCACACTATTGCTCCCATATAAACAGATAGTAATATTAAATATGACTGGTAGTAGACAAGTAGAATTGGAAATGTAAACTGCTGTGTTAAAGTGTTATGAAGTAAGGATAAAGTCTGCATAAAAAGTCAGTCATCTTTTTCTGTTATGATAGACTAGAAAGTTTCAGAAGAGCCTCACTTCACCTTCTGTAGTGTGTAATCTCCCAGGAAGCTGGAGCAGCAGGAGAGCTAATGTTGTGAGCAAAATACTGAAGCCAGGACTTTGAATACTGAAACATTCTTTGTTTAAGATACTTAGGCGTGATTGATTTTTCCAATAATCACACTCTATAAAATGTGTTAAACTGTGCAGCCAAACTCTTTAAGCATGCAGAATAATCAAGTATTTTTAAAGTTTTACTACTTGAGGTAAACTGATATTAGCTAGTATCAGCCCAGTATCTTACACAAGCAAGAAGAAGCTACAGCAGGCACAATGACATAATTGCCTTAGGTCTTTGAAACGTTGTTGTTAGTGTAAAATCTAATTCACTGAGCCTTTATATTTAAGCTCTTTTGGCAACAATTCAGATTTTTTGTGATCTGATGAAGGAATTCCTTCGGCACTGACATCAGTAAAACAGGAACAGTTTGGTTTCATTGGGAAATATGGTAAAAATAGTTTAAAAATTGTTAAGGAATCACATTCTAATCTCTCCTAACTATTTGCCTGTGCTAGAGATCATAGGAACTAAAAGGAGAACCAATATTCTAACATTTGTATTCATCTGGGATAATTTATTTGCACTCAGTCAGATCTTAAAACATTTGTGTACAAAAAGCTAACAGCATCAAATATTATTTATCATTCTAGGAGCTGCAGCTGTCTCTATCTTCCATTTAATAAATGCTGTTCAGAATAAAATTACACCCTTAGTGTGAACCTGCAGGACAGAGAAAAACTAAAATGTAACTTAAAGAATAACGAACTTAGAGATTGCACACAAATTCCTGTAAACACAAAGCTGGACTAGTCTAGTTCTTATTAGAAAAGACCTGTTTCAGGCTGCAGAATGCAGTGTCTACTGGAGAGATATAAACTTAGCTACCAAGCAGGCACAATTAACATGTCCCGCATTTTCCACCTCTCTGGAAGCCTATTGCCAAGGTGCCTAAAATGAGAACCTGCAGTTTGTGCTTAGTATAAGTGCCTTGAGAACTGCAGAGTGAGCACCTGCTAGCCTTGTTCTGATTCTGCGCCATCCCACTGTGGCTTTTTCAGCCCAGGATATTCTCTGCTACACTGTGAATAAAACTGGATTTACCTAAGAGACTTACTCTCAAGTAGATCAGAGTAAAATTAGTTTACCTGGTGTATTTATAATTTGCCCTGAATTCATTACAGACACTAATGAAGACATGTGCATTTAAATGATTTCTCCTAGGGCTGATTAAGAAAGCAATTTGAAAGATAGGCCTAGAGATAAAAAAACCTGACTAATGCCTAATTCAGCATGGTACATTTTTCTGTAATATAGAGACTCCCATGGTAGTTTGTTACCTGTATACTGAAATGTGCAGACCTCTGCCAAGGACTTTTTGTCACCTCCTTTGTTATACTCAACTCTTAGAACAATTTTCCATAGTTGTGCAGCAGAAATGGTCATCAGACAGGTACATTCTTTAGTGTAACCTGGAGTATGCAGTAACAGAGACAAGAAGAGGATTACATTCATCACTGGAGCCTCCACTGAGTTTAATATATCAACCTCAGGGATTTTTTTCCAATGCAGGAGGTAAAGAAACTATATATAAATAGCAGGTTATTTGATCAGGAGAATGCTTTTGAAGTATCTTGTACTTGAATGCTTCTTTGGCCTTGGATTGGTACCTTTACAGCTGCATGAACTGCATTTCTCTGCTTTACTCTTTTTCCTCAGAAATGTGGTCAAAGCTTTAAATGTGGGGGTATGAGAACATAAAAGTTATGATTATCATCTGCAGCTTTGCTGAAGAGAGTAGATCATATTTGTTATCACTGGTTTAAGACCCGTTGCCCCACCTAGACAGTGTATCCTACCTTCTGGAGTAGGCCCTAGGTAGCATGCTGTAATTGTGCTGCATGGCACAAATCAGCATTAAGTGCAATGAACCTAAATGTTTGGAGCTCTTAGGTACAGTTTTGAGCTTCTGTTGGAGTAGTGTGTGCAGGGGCGTGCTTTCAAGAGAGAAGACTGTCGCAAGAGAGCCATTAATAACATAACTCGTACACTAGGAGTGGGGAGAAGAAAAGGCTCTTTTAAGGGCTAAGTATATCTTTGATAGGTTGTGCGCTTACACAGCCTTCATGATACCCTGTAACAAGATGAGCAAGTGGATATGCTAGTGGCTACACATTTATAAAGAGTATATATGGCACATGCATAAGGAATTCCCAAATGCCTTACAGGCATACAGCACATACTGTTGTGAGTGCTGTAATATAGCTATGAATGGCAGGAATCAGTAGAGTTAAGCTGTTGATGTTCTTCCTAGTATTCTTTGAAAACTAGCAACTGGATCAAGATTGCACTCTTATTTCTCAAAAGCATCCAAGCACCTGCCGCACACCGTTTGTACTTATGGCCACAAGCTGGATTTTGAATCAGAAGCCAGAGGGATGGCTTCAGAGCTTACTTGCATCCACACTAGGCATCCAGTCTTACAGCAGAAACACACTATTGCACAGAAAGCCAGTGCTTGAGGGGATTCTGCATTATGTACAGGGTTAACAGGAAAGCAGCAGGCTTTATTTATGTGTAGTACAGGAGTTGCCAGAGCAGCAGAAATACTGTTTTCTTGCAATGATTAATGTGCTCAATAAAAGTGTAGCATCTGCTGCCAGCTTTCATTAACAAATAAATGAAAAACAAACCCTCGTGGTAGGCAGTGTGTCTGGGGACAGCTTAAACAGGACTGAGCTGCTTTAGATTTCAGCTATTTTCTTTAGTGCAACAGTGTGGAGCACTTTCTTGTTTATAGGATAAACACAGGGGATTGAAGTGATCTGTGTAGCACACAGGAGCGGTTGCCAACCCATAACATTCTGCAGAATGCAAAAATTCCATAGCTGCTCCCTTGGGAGTCATAGCCTACAATCTTCTTGCATGTTGGTTTCAGTGTAAATAACAGTTAAATCATCAGAACAGACAAGCTGCCAGTAAAACTTTGAATAAAGTACTAGTTAATTCATTTTCCTTGCTTCATAATACAAGTTCAGCAGACTCAGAGCTCAGTCCTTGTATTGGTTCAGGAGACGTGGTATTTCACACCACATTAGTACAAGTAGTGCATCAATTTAAGGCTGTAAGTGTGTGCTTTTTTAGATTCTTTGCACAAAGCAGACTCTGAAATACAATAGATAACTTTATTTTTAGTCTTATTTTCTGTGGTGACATTCTCTTCCACCTTTTGTCCTTGTAGCTTCTGTACCACATTGGCTAGTTCCAGTCTCTTTGACAAGAAGAAAAAGGGAAGAAGGGTTTACATACAGCAATGTCTCAACACAGGAGACTTTAGTGCCTACTTAAAGACACTACAGAATCCACACACAGCAGAGAAAGAACCACTGTAAGTATGCCATCCTCATGGAAGCTTTGACTAACAATTGCTGACTGAAGTGAGTCCATGAAATGGTAAGAAGCCAATGTTTCTCAGCTCTGCTACTGCTAAAACTTCTTCCATTAGTGGGAGCTTGAGAGTGATGGGCCAAGGAGATCTCAGGCTAGATGTGACTTTGCATCTGTGACAAGAACTTCACTGAATCAGTCTCAGGATGTGTAGAGATGCTTTCAGCATTTCCAGTTGCTTCAGGCTTTTTTGTATAGAAATTAAGCTGTTTTAAACAATCAAGCAGAGACTATTAACGACAATAATGTGGCTGTCCTTCAGACTATGGTAATTTAGCAATCCCCAGAGCCATCTGTCTGCATATTTGCAAAATACAACTTATTAATTCATAGTGGAAACACATCACAGAATAGCAAAAGCATTTCAGTACTGAAAATAAAAGATAAAAAGCCATCATGATCTGAGGCAGGTAATAGAGCAATCCCTGCAGGTTATATGGTGAGGACAGCTTTGGGATTCTAAGATATTTGTTCTAAACCCTGATGAATACACTGAGCTTAATGGCAGTACAGAGAAACTAGCTGTACCTTCAGCTATACCTGAGAGCTGTGCTGAAACAAAGGAAACCTTCCCTATAAATGTGAGATAGGGGACCAATTCATCTGCACTGCTGTGCCCATAAAATCAGCCTCTCCCAATTATCGCCTCTGCAAAGAGCAAATTATCTCTGGGTAGTAGAGAATAAGCAGATCTCAGCAATCATGAAGGCTAAGCCAACACACATCAAAAAACACGTATGTACCAAGCAGATGGGGTCAGACTACCGTTTTTCTGTACATGACTTTGGTGCTTAGTACAAACTTGGTACATGTGGAGTTTGTACAGTCACACACTGAAGCGGATTTCGTGGTTCTGAGAACAGAACCTGGTCCTGAGTCATGATGTATTCTAATCATCACCACCATGTAAATGTGATTATTTGCTAATAAACAGACATCTCCATATTTAATTGCATCACACTTTTCAATGCTATATTCTTTCTGTGGTGATTATGTTCCCTATTTGGCATGACTCATCAAACTCTTCAGGTATGTACAGTGTGTGCCATGCAGAGTGATGCATTGAGCAGGTGTGGCAAAGGACAGGGCAGTTCAAGTAAAAGGAAATTGAAATGTATTTTCAAAGAGAATGTACAAATACCTTAGTGTTTGATTTCCAGGGTGGTGATTAATTACAGACAGTAAGATAAGGACATACAGGACAAATAAGAGCAATAGCCGTTTGTTATATCATGTAGTAGATTCACCTCTGGTTTAAGCTGGCTTTTGGTGGTATGAACCAGAAAGCAGGGACTCTGGCAGTGTGAGGAGGAGCAAAAGCCTGAATTCCCTTTCTCTGGTAAATTCTTGGGGCTGGCAGGCTGCATGCAGAGGACACTTACCTCAGCAGTCTGAAGGGGCTGAGATTTTCTGGGACTCTCTGAGGCCATAAAAATGTTACCCCTATCACATATGATGGTGAAAATTAAAACATGGTTTGCACACATGAGTATGTAGATCATACCCATGCTAACGTTGATCCTACTCATTTACTTGTACTTGCTTGTGCTAGAGAACAGATCTTGGCTTGCACATGCATTCTAGGTTCAGGGAATATAAAATGACTGTATTTAAATCCTGAACTCAAATGCACGCTCAGGAGATACGGGGTGTCACCATACTTTGTCCAGCTTATACTTGAGCTAGTCTAAAAAGCAAAAGAAATTTGGAGCTTTCACCTCTTTCCCTTGTATTTATAAAACCACTGTACACTTTGGTACAACCTGCAGTTCCAGCTTAAAGCTGTAAAAGTTGCTGTGTTCCAGGTCATAAATTGGGGTGAGATGGCAGTGCAGTGTGATGAGGCTTGCACAATACCCATGCAGCTTATATCTGACTCAAGGCTTTGCTATTAATTCACTTTCATGAACACAAAATCCACATCCTGTTCTTTTTTCACTCTCTGAAGAACACTTCCTATCACATGCCACAAGCAGAAATCTCTTTCTAGACAGTACAAAATTCCTTGAGATGTAATGCAGTAAAGCAAGATCATCTCTGAAATAAGGTTATGCATTTTCCCATTACCCAGTGCCTCACACCACTGGAAAATGAAATGAGTTCCTGGCCTGAACGTTCCTGCTGTTATCTAACTCTTGCTGTACTTCATGTCAATTATTAACATCAGCAATGATAGAAATCTTAATACATGTTAAGAAACAGGACTTCTACATAATTTGTGTTAATCTGTATTATTTTACCCTATGATTTTCTTTTAGGAGCCTAACTTTCTTCATCTCCTTTTCCACTGTGCTCTCATAATTGGAATATTTTGGGCTGATATATTGCTTTCAGTCATTGGAGGACAGGGTGCAAAAGCTGTTAATTGTCTCTTTCACCCTCTAACCAAACATATTGTTCATCGTATATAAACTTTCTGTTTATAAATTTTACCCAATAACACCACAAGGACTTTAACAAAAGGCAGTAGAAACCACTAAATGACTTAGCTGAGCTCTCAGGTCATAACATATTTATATATATTAAGGAAGTCACTGAATATTTGCCTGAAGTGTGAAAAGGATTTTTGTTGTTGGATCACTACATGTTTTTTGCAGTGAATTTCAGACCCAGTAAGATCCTTTTTTTTTTTCCTCAAGGTAATAAATAATGCAGTTTAAAACCTGCTAACTGCTGGCAAAGCCAACACTCCAATTGTGTAAAACTTGGGGTTAGGAATGGAGGGGTGCAGGCGGAGGTACAGTCCAGGCACTTTGAATGAGGCATGAATACAAGGGACTGATTTGGCTTTGCAGGTTTGAAACAGTACATGCTAACCACAAAGTGCGGGATTCTCTAGCTGGGAAAGCTCAATGTGTATCCAGTCCCCAGGAAACACGAATTTTGGTACAGCATGTGTGTTGGGGATGGAGGAAAACGTGACTAGAGACATGTCTTTCTGCTGTTCAGAGGATACAGTTTTAAGCTTTGCCATCTGGCAAGTGTCAAAGCAGATTTTCATCTCCTTTAACCTCCTACAGGTTTGGGTCTTAGGGAAGATACTCAAGGAGCTATAGCTTGCCTCTTGACAGCCTCGCTGTCCCTGCCTTTGTCCAACAGAACATGGTTACACCCTGAATCTGGCCTTTCCAGCTCAAGTTTCCCCAGCTTTATGGAGCTGTATCAGAAGAGCTGTTCTAGCATTGTAGGGGCGATCTCGGGATTTATTTTGAAGAGTAACAGTCTGTTACTTTTCCTCTTTTCCTTTCTCAACTAGAAAAATCCTGGTGGGACTAATCTATAGAGGTGAGTGTGCTCATCCTTCTCTGCAGGAAACTGATCTCTGCATCAGAATGCTGAGAGAAGTCACCTAGATGTCAACAGGGCTGGAAGTTGCCATCCTAGTACAATGCCAGTACAAGGCTGGTACTGCCATCAGTGCAGGCCGTACATTACAAGAATCAGTAGTGTTAAACAGTACCAGAATGAATCAGTGATTCAAGCATGTAGAGGTCCTGCTTTCAGATTCCTAGGAATTATGTAATTTGCAGAGGCCACATGGATTAGAGAGCAATATAGGTCATTAATGAAAATATAGCTCCTTTTCTTATCATTGATCTGTTTTATCTTTTATGCTGTAAGGTAATTCAGTCTGGACACTTTTTTGTGTTTGCTTTATTTTGCATCAAATCACTTATAAATATGTAGAAACCTTGTAAAATCAAGAACATCTAATGGAATTTTTATTTTAAGTGCAGAAGTCTTAGAACAGATTTCCTGAGTAAACTTTAGGAGAGCAGGACAAATTCCTACTTGGAAAGAGAAGGGACAGAGTTATGTTGATGGACAAAATGAGCTTGCAAACCATTTGTTGAACAAAGAACACCAGAAGAGTAACTTGCTATTGCCTTTTCTCTTGTTTTAATTGTGACTAACTGCTGAACTACATAGCATGCAGGACAGAAAATATCTGCCAGCACTTCCTTGAACCCTTATTTGAATTCTGTGGTTTAAGGAGCTCTCTGTGTTTCAGTATGACTGGAATTGGTATCTAGCTTCTAGTCCTAGACCAAGGACTGAATGAAACTTCCTCTGTTTAAGATGCTGTGCAGTGCCAGATACTCTGGATATTGTGTTGTTTCATGGTGTGTTATTTCATTTTTGCAGAGGGAAAATTGATTGCTAGATGTGAGCATAAGGCCAATGAGTGTGGTAGACCTTCTCCCCCTGTAGCACTGCCTATTTGCACTCAAGTCACAAACACCAAGTTGTGTGTAATAGAATTGTGGCTGATAGGGCACTGAATAAATCTCACCCACAGATGCACATATATATGACTAGCACCCTGGCCTCTAGGAGAGCTTTAGCACTCACTCAAGTCCTGCCAGTGTAAGTTCAGCAGTGTTTTGATGCTATCTCAATGGCCCCCATTAGTATTGGCACAGCTCAGCCATAGACAATTTGGTGCGGGATCAAAACACACAGTGCTAAGCACAAATCCTTTTGGAAGAATTGATACATTTGGGATGGATATCAAGTATGAGATCCTGTTTATATGAGAAAAGTTGCTGGTTGTCCAAGGAAGTTGTGAATGCTCCATCCCAGGTAGTGTTCAAGGCCAGGCTGGACGAAGCCTTGGGTGACATGGTTTAGTGCGTGGTGTCCCTGCCCATGGCAGGGGGGTTGTAACTAGATGATCTTAAGGTCCTTTCCAACCCTAACTATTCTGTGATTCCATGATTACTCCTTTGTGCAGTCACTGGACACTTTTCTGTCACCTGGAGTAGTCCTTTGTGTTTCAGGTCAAATGCTTTCCTAACAAAAATATAACCTGCAAAGAAATCAGAAAGAAACAAGTTTTTATTTTGCAATGTACTACAACTTGGAGAAATAAAAATGTAGAGAAGCAGCTTTCATAGAAGTGCTTTGTGAGATTTTCTACTTAGTCCACAGGATTTGTGATGAAACTGATCACACCAACTTCAAGGATAATTCCAGAAGAGATTCTCCTGGAATGAGACAGGTTTGCTTTTAGAAAATTCAACCGAAAAAAGAAATCATCATAATATGTATCACTGCATAACTTACAGTAGTTCACATCAGTATCAAAGCTCTTGGCTGACCTTGGGCAGATCACTGTGAGAATTACAGCAGATACACTGCGTTAGTGAGCTCAAAAGTATGCTGAAGAGACGTAAGGTTTATATTAGATTTCTATATAATCTTGTAGTTGTGATGTCAGTTATCTAGTAACATGGGTAGATCTTATCACCATTCTAAAATGAGGCACTTGAGATGCAGTCTTGTTGTCTTGAACTGTTGCACAGTGATGGAACAATTGGAACTTGTAGCTGCAGCTAACTCTAAGTGTACTCCTCCTCCAGGTCTTCAGAATATATGCTAAGGTTGCCATCCCTAACTCAACAGTGCTGTAAAGGGCACATGTGGTGACGTGATGAATTTCCAGCCTGCTTGAAGAAGTATTAAGGCCAGTAATTATTCATCTGGAATATAGTTATCATCTATCATCTGTGCTCAAGGAAGGGGATAAAAATTGGAATAGGCAGAGAGAATTGTTACTAAAATGATCAAGGAATTGAAAGGTTTCATCATAATATAAAAATAGAAACATAATTAAACAAAAAAAAGGTAGTGTAGGGGCTAACAGATAATGTTGACACAAGAACCAAAAGGTACAAGTTGGCTAAGAATAAACGTGGAGTGGAATTTTTATATGAAATAATCTTCCAAGAGAAGTAGTGAGAGGGAAAAATATTCTAATTTTAAGATAGAACACAATACTTTTATAAAAGGGCAAAATGATGCAGTATCATAAAAGGTAATTGTACTCAGTTACCCAGATCACCTTCTAGTCAGTGCTCCTATAATCCTAAATGTCTATGTACCATCTGAAAGCATTGAGCAGAATTATTGCCACTTGCAGGCAAGAATTGCATTATCACAGAACTGAGCTGCTCCTTGCCCTAGACACAGTGCTGTCACACATAGTTGCTCATAGTAAGTATTGGCTAAGCACAAACTGGCACTGAAGGATACACCAATGTAGCTGCTACATCATATGTGACATATTTCTGAGAACTGCAGTCCTGCGTCATCTGCTACTACCAGTATCACACCGCCAGTAGCGTCACAGGTGAGCTCGTGATATTGCCATGGACTTATCTTACCCTTTTTGCCTTTCTATTACAATTAATATTTACAACAGCCTCAATGTTATGCTGCCGTAAGAGCCTACTGTTACCCTAAGGCATTACTAACTTTTTGAAAGGTGATTCCTGAAATACCATGCTGCCCTCTTGAGGTTGCATAATATATGTTTTGAGCTTGGGTTTTTTTAAACAGTTACTGGAAAGAAAAAAACATTTTAATGACAATTTGTTATTTGAAATAAGCAGATTAGACATGAGCATTCCAAAGCCATCTCTGTAGTTTGGATGTTCCAAAAGGAACTGGGCATGCAAATCCTTGCAAATGTCTGTCGTAATTTCTCCACCTCAACTCTTCAAAAGATCTAGAGGATCATGTATAGAAGTGCCAATGGCTGGGAGTAGAGGTAGGGTTGTTTGGTTATAAACATTGTTCTGTGTAGATTTGAACACAGAAATGATTTGCAGCAATGGGAAGAATCATGTTTCTAGTACTCTGGCATTGGCCAACAGTCTTGCATGAGTTTGGTCCTGCTACAACAGTAGTAATGCATACAGTGGCTGATACATGCTCTCCTGCAGAGATCTGTCTGCTTGATAGTTTCTTCCAACTATGGTGCCTCATCTGAAATGATTGCTTAAGAGAACTAAATGTGTCTATATTGGCAAAACGAGAAAGGCAAGTCATTAGAACAAGTGCTGGGAAGCACATGCAAAGTATAAGCACAGAGGAGGAAAACAGTGTGACAGAAATTGCCTCTGATGGTTTGGGGGTTTTTAACGTTAAAAAAAGGAAAGTTACTGGAGTGAGTCTGTGTAATAGTCTCTCTTAAATGAATTGTTTAACATGAGACCAGATGGACAATGGTGGGAATACAGTTAGGTGAAGTAGGTTGCCTAATTGCTTGTGTTTTATTCATTGCTCTGGGAATCAACTTATAGTACAATGTGTTCATCAGAGACAAACAGACTGGAACAAAAGAGGAAGGAGCTGGTTAGGTCCTATGTGTTTCTGTGCCACTGTAAGCCTTGGATTTGACAGGGTATGAGAAGATGTTTTGGCCATCTGTCTTCTCCCCTTGTGCTCCACAGTGGCTGTGATATTCCAAGGGCTTCCTAGAGAAGATGAATGATAACAGCTAGTAGCAGAGTTATGCTGGGAGTGATTTCTGGTGGCAGAAAGTTTGGCAAAGCTTCTACTGCCGTGACTAGAGCCAAAGGTTTTCATTTGTCTATCTAGTTTTACAATAGCTGCTGCCTGTTCCTAAGGGTTCCTTTCAAGCCTCAGCTGTGTTAACATGAGTGGGCCTCAGAGCCAGGGCAATACTTGGTGAAGCTCCTTTCACACTGGCTGCCATGGTTGATAGACAACACTTTTTTGGCAGTAAGGGTGGGAGTGACTGGCAGTTGTAAAAGCAGTGCCAAGATGAATGCTAGCTTTTGCACTATAAATTTCTATTCCAGCTGCTCAAACAGGAATCTTGGGTCCCTGTAGTACATCTTCAGTCTGCCTACCTTAACTAAAAACTAGTAATTGTACTTCATTGAGCAAATACCCATGAAATGACTAATGCCAATGAACCTCAAAACTATCCAAAGCCAGGGATTAGTGTTACAAAGTATAGGAGAATTATGTGTTCTCAATATCACATAAAAGGAAAGCTGGTATCTTCTAAAATCTTATGGTATCTTCTAAAATTCCCGAAAAATAGACAATAGCCTGTGTATTTATTTCTTCAAAAGTATGTATAAATGTGCCTCATTCAGCTTGTCTGGAGAATTTCCCATCCCCCAGTACTGTGCTTCCTCATACTTGTATTGGTGTATTCTTGTATTCTCTCTGTATTCTTGTATTCTTTCTGCGATGACTGGCACATCGAGTGAGTAAGCACCACTACAAAAAAGCAAAAAGACAAGTGAAAAATAAACCAGAAGTGTTTATAGCTGGCTATGAAAGAGAACTTCCTTTTTTCACAGCTTGCCTGATTGAAAGTCAAACATTTGCTTTTAAATGATGAAACATTTGCAGATCAGAACATGCCTGATGAGCCCCCCTTCCTTCCCTCACCCC
>JANHGB010015528.1:45157-59685 GCA_026283785.1 Coracopsis vasa | reverse complement strand
CCAACCAGCCCTTCCCTGTTGGTGAGCACGAGGTCAAGCATGGCACCTCTCCTTGTCAGCTCCTCTATTACTTGCAGCAGAAAGTTGTCTTCCACACAAGCGAGGAACCTCCTGGATTGCTTGTGCCGGGCTGTACCGTCCCTCCAACAGATATCAGGGTGGTTGAAGTCCCCCATGAGAACAAGGGCCTGAGAATGTGAGGCTGCTCCTATCTGTCTATAGAGTTCTTCATCCACAGATTCCTCTTGATCAGGCGGTCTGTAACAGATCCCCACTATAATGTCCCCCATAGCTGTTCTTCCTTTAACCCTGACCCACAAACTCTCTGTTAACTGCTCACCTGCCCCCAGACAGAGTTCCATACTCTCCAGCCTATCCCTAACATAAATAGCAACTCCCCCTCGCCGTCTGCCGGGCCTGTCTTTTCTAAAGAGCCTGTAACCTTCTATTCCAACACTCCAGTCATAGGAGCCATCCCACAATATTTCTGTGATACCTATTATATTGTATCCTTGCAGACATGCACACATCTCTAATTCCTCTTGTTTGTTCCCCATACTACAGGCATTTGTATAGAGGCATCTGAGCTGAGGCATTTTATCCAATATTTTCTCCCCCTATTTTTAGCCTTATACACCTCTGCACCCTCAGCGACCAAATGATCCTATTCTAAACTACTACCAGCTGTGAGGATTTCAATAAGCAATTTTCTCTAAGTGCTTTCTCCTGTGGCTCCTGCATCTTTCTTACACAGCCTGCAGTCTTTCATACTGAAACAGAAGTTGTGCAATGGTTTTGACTAACAAAAGCAGAAATCACAAATCAGACCTCATTTTGACAGTGCGCTTGGTATGGGATATTCATGTATTTGGAGAGAGCTCTGTGCAAGTTCCTGCTTCATCCTTGTTTGGAAATACTTCCCTGTACAAATTCACAACCGGACAAGGACACGTGCAGTAGAGAACTGTACAAAGGTGACGTCTCTGTCCAGTGTAAATCTGCTCATCTCCACTGACAGCAGTGTAGCTATGACAAGCTAGAGCGGCAGAGATTTTCAGTTGTAAGACAGATTCCAATTCCAGGTTCTGGAGTGCTTGTGTTGATGGTATGGCAGTTTTGGCCATATTACATACAAAGATCAACACTCAAATAAATATAAACCAGGATTATTTTGTAATAGTCTTAGAATACTACCAGGAAAAGGCAAAACCATGTTTTTAAAACATACTGGCATTATTAGTGCCAGAAACTGAATTTCAACAATAGAAATTTATGTGCTTGAAGAATTTTCATTTGCATAATTTCATAACCATGTAAAAATGCCAGTAATTGACCAAGTGTTAAATCAAACAATATTGTGTTCCAGTCCAGCAGGTGTTTGCAGTTTTATCCTAATCATGCCTTCAAATATAGATTTTACTTTCTGTGGAATTTTAATGTTTAGAATCATTAATATTTTGAAAAAATATTTTATATTTGTACATTCAGACCATAAAATGTGCATCCTGCACCCTTTTTCCTCATTAGAATTATTCCACTAAACTTTTTTCTGTGCTACTCTTGCTATAGTCAGCTGAGCTATCAAAAAGGAGGGTAAGGTAATTCACATGCATATAGGCATTATCGATCAAATACTTAACTTCTTCAAATACCAGGTAGAAACTAACCAGTGTAAATGATTAACTGATGGATGGGAGTAATTCCAGGATCATTTTTCAAACCTACTATATTATTTTACTTATTTTGCGCAACTTTTAAGGCTGTAACACTGATGAAATGCAGAAGACTAGAACCCAAATTAAATTTCTTGATTTGCACTTTAATATTCTGATCCTTCACAAAGCTATTTTCCCCCTGAAATAGACAATTAAAATATAACAGAATCTGGCTTTTCTCATAATTTTTGAATTAGTTTGAAACTGGGGATTCTTGTGGAACTGTTTGAACCTAAAAGTATTCAAGCACATACTTATGCAGATGCAGATTTACTGGAGGTAGGGAAGAAAGAGATGCACAGGACAGGAGCATTTACCTTCCGTACCAAGACCAGCTGGTGCCATGTGCTGCATTTTCATCCATGCTATTGTGAAGGTTGTTATTAGTTGGCCACTAGGCAGGCAAACAAGTCAAAAGATTCCATGCTATTATACACTTGCACAATTTGCTGAATCGGGAATTTCAGCAATGAACTAAGCAAAATAAGCTTGTGGAAATGTGGGAAGCCAGAAATCAATGAACCTTGTGTACAGGACATAAATGTTTTGTAGTTAATATAATAGTACTATGAAACAAAGCGTTAGGCTGTTGTATTTTTTTATTCTACCATCATGTGCTGCCACCTGCCAGACATTGCCACGTTTACCCTAACTAGTTGGATACTTCTGAAGGTGGTGAAGGCAGACTTACTTTCAAGTCAAGGGCTGCTTCCTTTCACAGGTACACTGACAAGACTGAGAAATCTCAAAGGATGCAAAAAAAGGATTTTTTGCAGGTTACTGCTCTTTGAAAAGCACAACACAGACTGCTTCTTCAAGAGTGCTTAAAAGGTCAATGTCAATTCAGAAACTGAGTCATATTCTCTGCGTACAATTGCATTATTTTTCATATACTGATGCATTTAGAGTCTTAATTTCACATATATTTTCTTGAAATCTAGGAAGGCAGAGCCTTTAAGGTGGAAAGCTGTGTTTATGGAGACCATTGTTCATCTTATTGTGGTTTTTCTTCCATTAGTCTTTTTCCTGTCATTATCAGTGAAGTAAAGCAAGAAACCTGACAACTAGAAGAGAAAGGGACTGTTACATTTCAGATATGTAAAACTCAACACTTGCAGACACTGATTTGCCTTCTGAAAAAGTTTCATGACAGCTATGAAGCAAAACTCCTTGTCACTATTCACTTTTCATGCCCTTTCTGGGTTGTGGTCTGTGGGAAGAAGAAGGAAGAGAAATGGGAAGTCTTGTGCAAGTTTCTGTAATATGCTGAATTTTGATGAGATGGCAATTACAGCCATCCTCAGAAGCTTTCTTAAAATGCTGTCTTCAACACTAAATCCCTGGCTTATTCTTTCTCACTTGTGGACTGGAATTCTGAAATATCGAGGAACATCCTTATCTGCATACTCTTGCTTGAGCTAGACAAGGACTTTTTTTTTGTCCCAAGAATTTTGAAACATCCGAAACCTTTTAAAACTATACTATAAGATAACAGCAAACTAAGAACAGTGTCCACAAGGATACGTGCTTAGATAATTCACAATATTATACATTTTTAATTTGAAAAAACTTATACCCAGTGTATGGTATTCAAATAACTGATGATTTTCCTTCCTATTTAAGACTTGTACTGTTTGGATGAAATATTTCTTGTTAATAGTGTCCTAAGTAAGAAACTTGTGCTGTGCTAAAGTACTCTCAGCCTTAGTGAATAAGCTGAGACACTGCAATTCACTAGATCAGGAACAACGTGGCATTATTTGTCATTTACTCTTAGGTCATTGTCCTTGCTGCCAGGATTAGTTTTGTATTTTGCCAATTGATTAGATAAGGTGAAATACAGACACAGTGTAGGGTCCAGGGGCTGCAATCTGGGTTATAGTATATACTAGAGGCCTTTCCGGGCCAACAAAGATACCTCTTTGCATTGTGATACTTTCTGCATGAGTACTCATCTTTCTTTTAAAAACTTTCCATCGAGCTGAGGAGTACGCTGATTTTGTTTTGTGTGCTGGTTTTGTCAGGATAGAGTTAATTTTCTTCACAGCAGCTGTTATGCGCCTGTTTAGTTCTGTTTGGAGCTGGTTTGGATCTGTGCTGAAAACTACTGATAATTCAAGGATGTTTTCGTTATTGCTGATCAGTATTTACACAAAGCCAAGGCCTTTTCTGCTTCTCACCCCATCCCATTAGCGAGTATGCTGGGGATGTCGAAGAAGTTAGGAGTAAATGCAGTTGGAACAGCTGACCCCAACTGACCCAAAGGATATCCAATATCATATTGCATCATGCTCAGCAATAAAAGGAGTGGGAAGAAAGAAAGAAGTCAGGATGTTTGGAGTTATGGTATTTGTCTTCCTAAGTAACCTTTACATGTAACAGACTCCTGTTTTCCTGAAGATGGCTGAACACCTTCCTGCCAATGAGAAGCAGTGAATTAAATACTTATTTTGCTTTGCTCAGCATATAAAGTTGGGGAAAGAAGAAGGAAAGGAGAGAAAGTTCAAGAGTTTGTCTTCTCAAGCAACCATCATGTGTGAGAGAGTCCTGCTTTCCTGGAGATGGCTGAACATCTGCCTGGATGGGAAGTGGTGAATGAATTCTTTGGTTTGCTTTGCTTGTGCACAATGCTTTTGATTTACCTGTTAAACTGTCTTTATCTCAACCCAGGAGTTTTCTCACTTTTGCTCTTCAAATTCTCTACCCCATCCAACCAGGGGTGGGAATGAGCGAGTGGCTGTGTGGGGATTAGTTGCTAGTGGGGGTTAAACCATGACAGTTCTTTTTGGTGCCTAGTAGTGGGTCTTGAAGGGTTCAAGATAATGACATATTGCATTGGAATGTGCCAGATCAAATGCATATCTATTATCGCAGTTCAGCTGTTAATTGACAGGCTCCTATTCTTGCCATGGGGCTTGCTTGCTTTGCTGTATGTTAGACTCTACTGCTCATTAGTGGTTACCTTTTTCATTCACTATTTGCTGTACTGCTTATCATCTTACTGTGCTGTGCCTGGGAACATTTTTATAACAGCAATGGCCATGCTCCTAGACTGCCAGATGGCCAAGGCTTCACTGCTGTTTCTGTGCTGGTGTACTGGGCAGCCTGGAACTCCAGTGTGGACTTGAGTCAGAGGGACTGTGACCTGTGAGTGAATCCGTGTGGGAACAGGACACCCTAAAGTTTCTGTGGCTCTGGATAAACCCATGCTAGAGCAGGTACTTCTCGAAGTGTCTGTGGTTCTGATTATGTCTGTGTTGCAAGACGTATAACCTGAAGGGGTTGTGGCCCAGGGATAAGTTCAAACTGGAGAAGGTATGCCTGGAAGCATCTGTGGCTATTCATGAGGTTATGCTGGAGCACCTCAAAGAATGTGGCCATGATTAAACTCGTGTTAGAGAAAGAGCACCCCTGAAGGGACTGCAGCCATGGGTAAGACCACGCTGGAGCAGGTATATCTCTGAAGGCATTGTGGCCACTCTGGAACAGGTTCATTTCAAACTGACTGTGTCTGTGGATAAGTCTATGCCACAGCAGGTATACCGCTGAAGAGACTGTGGCTCATGGATGAGGCTCCACTTGGAGTAGGTACATCCCTAAGGGACTGCTGTCTGTGGGTAAGTCCAAGCTGAAGTAGGGTCAAGGGGAGGACTTCAGTGCAATGTTAAACCTCATGGTCATGTCCAAATGGACCAGGGGTGGAGACTGTAATGGAAATACCATTAAACTGTTGTAGCCCATGATTTGAGTTGTACGTTATGGAAATTTCTGTAGCAGAAACCATGTGAACCAGTGGATAATGAGCTATACAAGAATCAATGAAAGTGCAGCAATGACTTGACTTGAGCCGGCTTTGGTAAAGCATTAAGCATTTATTTCTCTTCAGGCGTAGAAATAGACCTAAAGATGTCAGCAATATGTCTCTCAGGGGCTCAGATATTATACTTGGGCTTAGTGATTTGAAGAACAGAGTTCTCAGCAGAGAATAGTTTGTTTTGAACTGCCACAGTCTCGATGAACAGTTTCACCACCCACTGACTTTGACAAAACAGCATGTTGTCATGCTTTTGTGCAATGACAAAAATACGGCTTTGTTGAACTGATTTTTAAACAGTAGATGCTTGCTTGGTTTGGTTTGCGTTGGACAGGAGCTATAGTTTAAATGCATCCCAGCAGAATTTACCACTAAAACTATTCAATATTCTCCCTCCAACCTGAACTGCACCGACAATGGAAAATGCTTGTCTATGCTTCTAGCACTATGTTCCAGTACTTCTGATACAGTCTGTGTAATATCTGCCACTCACTCATATCTGAAGCTGGCAAACTCGTAGCAGGCCAATTCAGAGTAGCAGGACAAGTCTCTGTTGTTTATCCCTGAAGCTACTGTGGTTCAGGGAGAGTTTACTGACATCTGTGAGACCAAAGGGATTCTTTTCCACCCTCAGCTGACCTAGAGCCCTGGAGCACATAACAGCCCTCCATAGTATCCATACCAAAACATCCCTTTTAGAGAGAAAATTACCACTGCAAAATTGCTGCTAATTTAGAGACTTTTAAGTGGAACAACAATTTGCACAAGGCTAAATTTCAGTCTTTGAAGTGTTACTATCTTCCAGCATGCACAGAGCACTGTCAGATACATTGGTCAGTGTCTTTTATTGGAATAGTGTCTCTACCTTGGGGAAGATCATTTATTACTTTGGTCGATCCTGCTTTATTGTTATAAAATTGTATTTACTTAATGTGAACCAGTAAAGACAACCACAGCTTTGATGATATTAAATAGTGGGAATGAGAGCCCAAGGGATTCATTCTAGCAAAATTCTTTACTGAAAGGTAAAATGTTCCTCTTGGAGACCATACTTGAGCCATTAATTTCAGGAAGTGGATCGTGAAACAGTGAATGTGCCTCACACTTGCAACAGAAAAGCAAAAGTTTTCCGAATTTCTGAAAGTTTGAAAAGATTTTGTATATCTTCAAGAAAAGGTAAAAAATGAAGCATTATGAAAGGATTATCACTTCAACCATGACTAAATGGCTGGTTCCATTTGCTGTCAACTTCATTAGAAGTCATGAGTCAGACCCACCCATCTGGTTTGTATTGCTTTCCTGACATAAAACGTCTGCAAACCTGGCTAAACTATTCTGTGAATAATTATTGATTAATTCAACCAGTGCTACCAAAAGCTGCCTTAGAGAAAAATAGAACTGTTTCCCTCCCCTTGCCAATTAGTAAAATAAATATGTTAGATGTTTATCCCTTTATAATTAAAAAAAATACCAACAAAACAACCCAAACCCACCTCCTTCCTCTCTCAAAACTCATCTATTCCACAGACCCTGATAAAAGGTAAATAGCATAAATTTCTGATGAATTCCAGTATCAACCTGCATTCCTGGCGTCCTAATCAGCATAACAAAACTATAATTGTATTTTGTCATTAATTATTTTCTTCTCTTATCTTTAAGATTATTCTCCTTTCTTCTTTGCATCTGATTAAAAAAAGAATATATTTCATTATTTTGCATTCTCTCTTTAAAGACTTTCATGGGAAGAATGCCAGCGTTATCATACTTAAAATGAAATGTTCAAGCAGAACTGTCTCCTTCCAGATCTTTTAGTGGAGCTTTATAGAGCTAGTTGCTTTAATTGAAGTAATGAATTCAGCTTTCAGTACCCCATGCAGATATTCTATTACTTTAGCAGCTATATTAAAGGTTTTCTATTAAAAATCACATTAAATTGGGAAATTTATTTGTCTGCATATTCTGAATTAGGCATGTTGATTTTTCCAATTATATGTCTGACATTTTATTATGCTTTTGTAATATTTTCAAAAGCATGTACAAAGCATTGAAAATCATGAGGATTTCTACTCTTTGGTTAGAAAAAGCAATGTTCTTGCTGGTGAAAGGATCTGTTTATTCTTTGTACTAAATTTCATTGTAATTTTTTTCTTCTTTGCATGGTCCCTACTGGTACAGCACTAAACACCACTTTGCTGGTAAGGTTCACAGAATGGCCAAAAGCTGAAGGCAGATTTAGCTGCTATTAAAACTGACATGATTTGGATTGTGGCTAAGATGAGCTTTTTATTTTAGAGTTTGATATAACTCATTTTTTAGTCAGCCTTTCCCTTAAGGTCCAATTCAACTGTACACTGAAGTCCATCAAAAGTCAGACATTGTCTTCAGCTGAGCTGCACTGAGCCCTCAAGGGCACACTAAGCATGTTTACACCATAGGCAGAGCAGCCAAATATTTTTTTTCTTTGAAGAAATAGAGGACTTCAACTTTCAGAAGCGGCAGCTAAGACTGATATTCAACACTACCATATTAAAAAAATAAAAATATGAAATATTCTCTGTAAAAAAATTTGTAGTATACTTGTACAGGTTTTTTCAGATAAGCTTTCTATATAGATATCCACATCATTTATATTTATAAATGGAGCTATTTAAATTCTTTCCTTAAAGGAAAGAAACAGTAAAAACCTTGCAAAACATTAAACATGCGTGTTTGTGAGTATCACTTTTCTAATGTTGGGAGTAAATATCCATTAATTCAGAGGAAGGTGAGTTCATTATAGTGTAATGTATCTAACTGGTACCATGCTACACAGGGATTTTATTCTATTTTACATTATTTTATTTTGTATTCTGTGCTGCCTAGAGGCTACAAATAATGTAAAAACTACATTTTCCAGGGACAATACTACAAACATCAGGAACCACAATGCAGCAGAAAATCATTGAATTAAAGGATTATCCAGTTTTAATCAAGTTTTTTTTTTTTCCTGGTTTTTAGAGGTAGCAGACTTCTGCTTTGATGTGTAGAAATTAACTGCACTAAAATTACTGCAATTCACATTCTAAATATAACATTATAGAAATGTCTTGTTGCATTTCTTCACCATTGTGTAGAATTATATCCTTCTCCCCCAGAGCTACCTAATTCTCCCCATGTATAAAGATGCCTACCTTACATATTGGGTTAGGTATCTGAACAAGGTATTCTAAGCTTGGTCTTTAATAACAGTCACACATAAAATAATTTTTTTAATTTAATGTTATTCAAAGTATAATTTGGACACTTTTTTTTTAAAAAAAGGTATTTACACAAGAATGTGAAAGGAAAAATAAAAGATTGAACCGTGTTAAAGCTCTAGGTAAGCACTTAAAATTTTAAAAGAAAAAATAAAAATTAAATTATTAATCTAGTTTTATTATATTTATTGCATGTTTGTGCATTACCTTTCCTTAGTCTGACTGAACTTATTTTATATTATAACCTCCCCTCATATTGTGATACGTAGGCTTATGCGTAACTACTTAAGACAATATTATTCAATGTGTTCACCTCCTCTATTTGCCCCACAATCATATCTGTTTCTTTATTTCTTTAAAGCATTTTAAGATGAACAGAATATTATCCCCATTATACTAACTAAGCTTTGTTGCCCTTGACTGGTTAAATTCAAGACTTCCTAGAAATTCTAGGTGTCCAGTATAAGAAATGCAGGATCTGATTTTTCAGTGTTTATATATCATTTTATACATTTAGAGCACAAACTCTATTGACTCCATTTGCACTTCTATAAATCAGACCCTACAGTCTCAAGTTAGAAACCTTGAAAATGAGAAAGGTTTAGTCTGTTCTCTCCTCTGAAAATCTGAGTTTTAGCTATTTAACTACAATTAGGGAATTATACTCCCATGCAAGTGCTCTGCTGTCTAGGTCACCAAGTATGTACTTTAAGTCGAAGACCCTTTTCAAAGGTAGAAAATTTAGATCCTCTCTGTGGAACATATCAAGTAATATAAAATAACAAGTGGCATCTGTGAGTTGTCATTATTTGTGAAATGGAGTATGCCAGACAGACCAGATAAATACACACTTTGTTAATGGATTTCACAGGAATTTGCTTACAGGGAAATGCAATCTCTGTGCTAAAGATGGACAAAACCTCTTGGGAATTAAGCAAAGCTCTAAGGAGGACTGGGCAAAATGAATTATCTTCAAATTTGAGCAGATTTTCATGGAGACTTAAAGAGATTTCATCATTTCACTTTCTGAATCAAAACAGGTTTTGTTTAAAAAGAAAAAAAACCCTTTGTGTTACATATTAGTAGAATTGCATACTTGTTTCATGGCCTTGTTCTTTGAAAAAGCTGTACTGCTTAGGCTGCCTGTTTGGGGAAGAGGGAGTTTTGGGGTTTAATAGACTGATATAACATGCATTGCTAATGTCAATCAGATTATTTTTTGTTAAACAATAACAAACTATAAATATCTGAAGACCTAAATATTTATTACACCTTAATGACAAGGTAGTGCTAATGTGCTCCTGCCACATTAGAAAACTGGATGACTCAACATTAAAAAGGATAGATGACTGGCAATGCACAGCATTCAGGCACCATAGGAAACAGTTTTCAGCTCATGCTTGAAGTTGTGTGTACAGGTTGATTTCAGCTACAGGTGGCAGCTTATAAGGTTTCTGTTTCTGTATTTTCTAGTCTTTTCCTGGCTAGTATGTATAGATTTGAGACAGAAATTTCAAATGTAATATAGTTCTTTCCTTAAAGTTATAAGAAGCTGTAAGAGCAAAACTAGGTCAGTGGAATGAGGCCTATGCATATTGACTTTAGTTTAGCTTAGATCCTTCTATCAGTCCAGGTATCCAGTCAAAGTAATCATGTGTGGAAGCTGGTCCTGCATTCACCGTCAAGTTTAGCGGAAAAAGTACTTCAGACAAGATTCTTCATATTTTAATTCATAATAGAAGTTGGCAGCTCATCTGAAAGTTTTTCAAACTACAAATAAAAAATTATGGAGATTCAGCCACTGAAAACATCTGGTGAAATAATTTATGAAAATATTAAAACATCGGGTGGCTCCCAGCTTTTGTTTAGATGAAGTGGCATCAGAAGAAACAAATAGCATTATCATTTTGTCTCTTATTTCTTCTGCTTTATTTAATTTTATGCACTCAAAACAGAAGTATTTTGCATTTTGTCAGAATGCAGTGGTGTACTAGAGTATAATAAGACTATACTACTTTAGCAGAAAACACACAGGACTTTACTGTTAGTTTCTGTCTATTACCATTTCATTGTCAGGCTTGGGCCATCTTATTTGAACTAGGGCTTCAGCAGCAGTCAATATCAAACTGCCACTTTCCGGACTATGTAGTGCCTCAAAATATTAGGATCCTTAGCTTGATTTAAACATTGTGATGTAATGTGGTATAAATATTTCACAATAATAGCCACTACTTATTGAAAACAAAGTCTAGTGGAATACTGCTCTTGTGGTTTCTGGGAAGAATCAGGAAGCAGCTCTTCAGGTCTGAAAAACAGAAGAATAGAAATATTGCAGGTGATATGTAATAAAAATATTGCAAGGGTCTTTTATTAAACAGGTGTCTTTCCTTGTCAAGGTCTTCACAATTTTAATTTTAAAAGGTATCTCCTTTTTTACTGTTCTTGGATAAGTTAAGATCATCATCTCTGCTAAATTTTTTGACTCTGATGTAGAACAAAAATCTTTGTCAATCCTGCTGACAACTGTTTTCAATGTCTTTCCGGGTTTTGAATATGCTTTCAGGAATAAGTCAGAATATTAATGATGATTTTTAGAGCCTTGCATAGTCTGAGATTTGGGTTTCTAAGAGCTCATTGTCATTCCTTTTGCTATCAATTACTAAGCTGGAAGGTTTGGAGTAGCATGTACTTAAGCACTTGTGTAGCTTTAGTACATTGATAATGCTAGAATTATCTATTATTAATTACCTATCTAATATAGCCATATATATAGTATATCCATGCCATTCAAACAATAGCAACAGCAAAGACATGCAAAGGCAGTAATACTGAAAATTAAGAAACCAAATCAACAGGTTTTGATATAGCGCCTTTCACTTAAGAGAGCAATATAAACTGTTGATTTAAGAGCTGTTATCCTGCTATAAGCTCCACATTTAGAGGTGTTGTTGGTATAGTCACACTGTCAACCTATTCCTTATCTAGGCAGGCTCGCTTAGCTCTGGATCTGACAGCCTGGATAGATTATGTGTTGATAAGTGAGTGTAACTCTACTCAAGTCATGAATTTCAGTGGTAAGGACTCAGAGAGACAGTCCCATGCATAGTCAGACTTTGAGTCATACACTACAGCTCAGGTGTTTAGTGGTTTGTTTGTTTGCTTTTGTTTGCAGTCCCTCTCCTGATCTGTAAAGAAAAAAATGCATATAAAAATAAGTATATGGTCAAGTCTGTTTGCAGTAGAGGAGGCAGATGTTTTGTGCATGGGGTTGGAGATCAGTATAGTGTGAGAGCTAACAGGATGCTGTGAATGAAGAGGAGGAGATTATGAGAACAAGAATGGACCCTGTGAGGTTGGTAAAGCTGGAAAGAAACAGAAACTGAAGCGCAGGAGAGAGAGGGTACAGGAAGGAGATGGATTCAATGGATTGAATGGCTTATTTCAAAAAGTAGGAAAGATGAGGACTAGCTACCCTGTTGGAAAAATAAACAAGAGGAAGAACAAAACATTGTCCATTGCCAAGAGCTGGTTTCGTCCACCATTTGAATGACTCTGTACTACATGTCCTATGTCCAGGCAGGAAACAAGAGGAACATCCACCTGTGCTCAACAGAGGATTTCTGGAGCTGGGATTCCCTCCTCTGCCCCAGGGATGTGCCCCAACAAAAGCTTTTTCTCCTATTAATTTTTACAGTGCTTGCTATAATGTCTGGATAAGGATGGTTTGGCCTCTGATAGTAAATGAAATTTGGAGTAATTATTCCACTGTACACTGATTATATGCCAGCTTTTACTCACTTCTTTTCCCACTTAATTCTATGAAAATATTGGAATTATTTTAACCTGAATGTGGTATAAGAACATGCGAAGTAACTGGCCTTTCCAAACTCTTCTGAGTAGGATCAGATGTAGTATAATAAGATCCTAGGATCCTAAGTCTTAGGATCTACCTACAAGTACAATATGGAATTATTTTTTTCAAATTTGCTTCACTGCATTTCTAGAATTAGCAGCCTCCTTTAACAATTTGCCTGCTGTTAGATATAACAATATACTCCTACTTAACACAGAGTCACTTGAGCAAGCAAGCACTCAGTTAATGGAGCACAGTCACTGCTGTCAGAAATGGAATGGAGTGTGCTTTATTTGAAACAAATTTGTGTAATGCTGACTGGCCTACATTTTGCATAGAAAACAGTGAAAAGTCTTATCTACTAATTTGGCTAAGGGCTACATAAACCTAATTAGAAATGCTTAGTCCCACAAGGGCACAAAACTGTAGCTGGCAACAGCTATCTAAATATTCATTTCTACCTCTAAAGTAGGGAGAAAAAGACATCTAATTTTGTAAAAACCTTCACATATAGGGGAAAAAAGATGTTCAGAAAATTATTAATTAGTAGTGTATGATTACTTCACCATATCCTGCAAACTCAGCCTCACAGTAGAGCATTGAATTCATACTCAATGCTTTACTGTGAGGCTGAGTTTAACTTTAGGAATTGTATGTAACATAAACTATACCTAAGTCATGAAGAAAAGACATTATCACTTTAATTATTGTAGGCATTTTTTCCTTCTGTGTAATAACAACTTCAATATGCAAAAAATGGCTATCCATAAATTGATTATTTTTTTCTTCATTTAAATTATTTCTTACAGGTGTTGAAATAACAATGCTTAGTTTTCCTTTTCACTTTTTTTTTCTTTTTTTTTAAGTTTCTCTTCAGTGATGCAGACTGAACTGAGGAACTAGAAATCAAAGTGCTTTTCTAATCCTTTTCTATTATTTGCTAACAAAATTTTTATTTCTGGTGATAATAAAAAATAATATAAAAGATCATGTTATTTGATACTGACTATTGTCAAGTAAAATTGGACAGCAGCTGCCAGATTTATGTCCTGTATTAGTTCATAATCATACAGTGTAACTCAGCGGCTGGAGTTAAAAACACAGGTAGCAATAATCTTGCTTTTGGTTTAATAGTTCTATGAGTATGTTCTCAGCATTTAATGTAACTGTTAAGCTGTTGACAATCATCAGACTATTTCTTTCCCTTCTTCCTTTTTCTTCCAGGGTGTTTATTCTTTCAGTAATGACTTAAAAATAGAAGGTGAACCTCCATTTGTCTTTCTTGAATTATCCCAAGACAGTTTGAATTAATGTTTTAGCTCAGGAGGTTTGTCTCTAAACTCTCAGTTCAAACTTGTCCTCAGGCTTCATGCAGCTCATGTAACTGCAGGAACTATGACCATAGGAGGTAAAGAGTTTTTAATGATATTGTTCCCATTGCAGGTACCATTAGTGACACCATCCTTAGATTGCTGTCATGCAAGTGGTTTTGATAAATGCTATGTTTTCTATAGGTCATGCCATCCAAATAAGGAGTAAAAGGAATATAATTTTCTTGGTCATCATTTTACTGTTATATGACACAAATGAGAAGACAGACATATTTTTATTTTTTTCTTGAATGCATTGTAGTTATTTCTTCTTGGAGCTGACATTTTATCTACTCATACATCCCAGAAGTACTGAGAAGCTTTCTGAATAATGACGTTTCCTTTTATTATTGTAAATGCTCCATCCCTGGCAGTGTTCAAGGGCCAGGTTCGACAGAGTCTTCAGTGACATGGTCTAGTGTGAGGTATCCCTGCATGTGGCGGGGAGGTTGGAACTCAATGATCTTTCCAACCCTAACTATTCTATGATTCTATGATTGTTTTCTTTTTCTCCTTCTCCTTCTCCTTCTCCTTCCTCTC
>JANHGB010015528.1:0-45147 GCA_026283785.1 Coracopsis vasa | reverse complement strand
TTTTTTTCCAGCATCATCATCATCATCATCTATTACGGTTTTCGTTTGTTGGCTAACTCTTTAGTCAAAACCAGTATCTTTAAAGGGGTGCTACTTACATGTGTTGCTTTTCATTTGGATTGACTAGATTTACAAAGGCTTGGACACGCTTCCAGTTTGTGCATGGTAACAGTCTCAGAAATCTGTTAAAATCACTTACTGACATTTTCCTTTACATTTCTGATTCAATTGCCAGTTGAATTAGAAGTGTAGAATTACACACACTTAAATAAGAAAACACTTGAAATTGGTGTGTGTCCTTTGAGAGGACTGCTTCCAAGTGGATTCCTTCTTTCCATGGAGACCTTTATGTTTGCTCTAGGAGTACTTTCCTGCAGACTTTTATTTACAATGATTTCCCTGGGCCATTTCAGAGACAGTCTTAAGAAGGAACAGGCCACAGCCTCACTGGTAGCATCCTCAATGCTGGGACCAGGCACAAGAATGGGAACTGGACTGTCTACAGCTGTTTACTAAGATTTCAGCATAGGCCGGCCAGCACTTTAGCTGCTAGCTCAATGCAAGGGTCAGGAGTTCAAACAGGTCAGGTAATTACTCCAGCTTGTGATTTAAATGCTAACACTTTTTTTCAGGGGTTAAAATAGTTGACCAAGCATCCTTCAATTCACCATTACAGCTATAGCCCTTTTCTATCAGAAATAAAAATGCCTGGTCTATGTTTTTTCTGTCCATTTCAGTTATGGGAACTGGGCACAGATTTATTTGCAGTTTATTAATGTCAGCAGTACATCATGTAATGATATGCTCTAAAATGGCTCCACTCCATCAGCTCTCCTCTGAAAATAGTTGTCTATTTTCTGCTCCTATACCCATACGTTTTAAAGAAGTATAAGCCACTCTGTAACACCCTGGATAAGCCTTAACACCGACTGTCTGAACAGTTCTGCTCAAGCCCAAAGGGTAGCTGCTTTGTTGTACATTATAAATTGCAGCATGGACCAGAACACACCCTGTTCTGCCTGGCGCTTATTAAACCAGTGAAAGCACTTGGCAGGATCATAGGAAAGAGCTTTAACTTTTGAACATTATAGAGAATTAGGATAATTATAGGTGTATGTGGATGTACTGAAATCATTATCTTCTAATAAATGATCCTTGAAGATTTGTACAACTGAAAAATTGCTAGATTTCTTATTTTTTTATTTTTTTCCGTCCCTGCTCTCAATAGTGAATTCACAACGTCAATACTCAGTGTAAAAATGGGGGAATGATTAGTGCTACTAGCAATGAACATAATGAGAACTAGGTATTGAATACAGCAGAGAGTATTTTTGTGTACAGTACCTTTGATTACCCAGCTATAATATATTCCCCTGCTGAATTCCTCTTTTTGTTTGAAATGTAATGCTAACCTGGCACATGCAGCAGAATTCACCTTTCAAAGACACAGCCATGCTTTCTGCTTCCAGAAAATAATGCTCTGAGGTATTCTCATGGACTTGGCAATCAATTAGAAGGAACCATTACCAGAGAATATATATATTTACACATAAAAATTACCAAGTCACTCCTTTTCTGCTACTTTAGGAGTGTTTCATTGGTTACACTAAGCTTCAGATATGACGACAGGCTGCATTTTCATGTTTTCAGTGATCCATTTTTTTATGTATGACATTTGCTTGTGGTGCTGAAGCAAAAAAAACATTGTAAAAGAGCACTTTTTCAGATAAAGAACTTTGGTCATTAAATTTTTCAGAGAATCCTGCACCACAGAACTTCAGTATAATGAAAACCATTCAACCGCAGACATTTGGTGATAACATTCATAGCTAGAGATGGACAGCAAATTAGGCCTGCTGTGTTACATGCATTGTCCTGCTAGTGTGAGGCATATTAACAGAATTAAACTCCACAGTCAATAGATTTCTTTCCTCCTCTTAAATGTATAACTCACTGGTGGGCAACAGAGACAGCAGGAAGCAGAAGAAAAATAGAGAGAGTATCCAATAAGTATGCACACTACATTGTGAATGCTAGTTATCTATGATAATTTGGTCATTTTTAAATTTAAAACTCAACATGAAATTTGTAGTTTTGTATATAAAAAGAAAGATTAGAATTAGACTATACTTGAAAGATAGATGTATTGATTATGATTCTCAGAAAAGTGTGAATAGTCATATCGATTTAAAAAACATTGCTACTAACAGGAGAACTAAACAACTATGTTAAAATATCATTAAAGCAGCTAAAATATTTCACTAAATGGCGAATATTATTATTTGTTTTTCACAATTAGAATAGAAATAAATGAAATTCATATTTTTCTTGTTCAATTTCACTTAGCAAACAATGAAATTACATCTCAAAAGTTTCCCACAGTCGTATTTTCAAAATAATGCTTTTTTAAATGTTGACAACTTTTGTTAAATTTTGAGTAAGTTTTTTTGTGGCAGAGTAAATCTCACATTCTTTATACCAAAACAGAAATCTCTTATTTCAAAAGTTATGTTCATTCACCAAGAACAGAGATTTTGCCATTTCTCCTCACTGTTATTTCAGTTGTTTCAAGCCTGTTGTTTATAGCAGCAGTGTATTTTTCTTATTAATATTTTCGGAAATGGTAAAAATTTAACTGATACTTCCACACACCCTCACATAGCATCTTGGGGAGTATATTCCCATATTTATTCTCGAACAAAGCTGCAGGCAGCCAAAAAGTAATCTTAATTAGGAAAAGAGATAGAAAGCTTAGCTATAAGAGCTTGCTTTCTTCTCTGCAAAAGTCTAGTATGAAGTTTGATGCCAATTTCCAACTTTAAGTGTATTATCCTATTAATAGTTCTTTCATACTCCATTAACCATCCCTTTTACAGTTAAGTATTGTGTAAACCAGAGTACAAACCCTTTGGGATGAAAGGCTACTCTATGAATTTTTATGCTACTCAGCATACTGGGATTCATCACTGGTTGGGATTTACAGCTAGACCAGTGTTGCATTTTGATAAACCACACATTAAGAATTATTTGGATGTAAGATTACAGGCAGGAATTGTGTTATGCCATACTTTTGAGGCTGGTTTGCCCATGTAACAGTTCTCCTAAACCAGGTTTCTTCTTTCCTCAATGTATTTCACTTTCTGTTGATGTGTTCCCTGTTGCAAGACCCACACAGCCTAACCTTGTCCATAAGTGAGATTCATTAACTGACAGATGATTTAACAGATATTCAGAATTTAGTATTTTCATTCATTTCATATATTTAATTGCTTATTGTGAAAAAAATAAATACAAATAATTTTCAAGCCTGGCCACCGGTACTATAAAACTAAATTTTAAGTCTGTGCAATTGTATAAGACACCCAGAATATCAGATGTTCAACTTAAAATAAAATCCTCATATAACATACCAAAAGGGAAAATCTTTTCTATCTATAAGATTCTGGAGAGATGTTTAGAGCCACAGATAAAAAAAGCAAGACTTTTTTTGTCTGATTTCTTTTATGTGTGCTATTTTACAGCATTTAATTATTTAAGCAGCGAAGGATCCTTTCACCATTCAGTTTACAGAATGGATGACTGTCTCAGAAAGAACCAGGGAGAGGGCAAAGCATATGTGGATCTGCCAATTTACTACAGAAATTGAATAAAATTTGATTCTTATTACAAAAATTGTATAATATTGCTGATTAGTAAGGTAAATGCCACTAAATTAAGGCTATTATTAGAGAATTTGAGATGTTACTTATAAAGCTGAATCCTATTTTGTTATAGTGTCTTTACAAGTGTTAGCTTATTTAGGATACATGGTCATTTGCCTGATCACTGGTTCCTGAAAACTTTCAAGCTCTCCTCAATATAAGTGAATGTTCTGGCCATGACCGTGGAGATGGAACTAGATGATCTTAAGGTTCTTCCAACCCTAACCATTCTATGATTCTATGTTGCAACTCAGCATGTAGTGAGTACCTTGTGGTGTTCCATCAGCAAATGGGGGAAGGTGAATTATCTTGATGATTCAAGACATATTCTTAAAGAATTTGTCATCTTGGCTTCATCTGTTGTGAAATGTAGACACTTCTATCTGACTTCACATATTGATTTAAATCTGCTTCATAAATCCTTGAAGTACACGTTTGTCAAAGCAATATATTACTTCAGGTCTCACAGTATGAACTATAATAGTACAGAATTTCAGCATCTGAAACAACATTATGCAAAGACTACTAATACTGACCTTAAACAGGGTTTTCTGAGCTTTTTTAAGGTACGATTTTGAGGTATTTCTGTTGTTGTTACTCTAGTGATTTACTACATTTAATTATGAAAGTGATTTAATTGTGAAAATAATTATATGCTTGAGCTATAATCACTACTTCTACCTTAGAACATCAGTGTCACTTTATTTCCAAAGCCAAGGTGTGGTTATTTGTCTTCAATTCTGTGGAGGTACCAGAGACAGTTACAATAAATGAAAATGCTCAGTCTTCAAAGGTGATTGTAGTGGGGACATCAGGCAGATGACATGCTGAGATCATTTGCTCTATATTAGGTTGTAGTGGCTTGAAAGCAGGACAAAGCACCTGATGGCAGGGATAGCATATAGCACTAACAGTAATTATGTGGTTGAGCTAATTATTTTATCAACTCACCATGAGCATTTTTTCCCATCTTGATGCCACACTGCTCCATAACAAGAAAACTAAGTTCAGCTGAAATCTCATCTGTGTTCAGAGCATTATGCACTTCCTCCAGGTTGGTTACTTCCTGCTGAGAATGATGAATGACTTCAAAGTGTTCAGAAATTAATAAGTTAGATACATCTTAAACTTGGAAATGTGCTGCTTTTTCATTGCATCCAGGCTGCACAGATTTCTATTTAAAGGAAAAGGGGTTGTTTTTTCTAAGGTGAAACCAAAAAATATTCAACTGTCATTTTATTTAAAATCAGCCAGACTACTATAGCATCAGAGCATCTTAAATCTCTTAGCTGTGATCTAAATCCTAGCGTTTCTCAAGTGCAAAGACAGAAAAAGCAATTTCTACAGTGGGTTATGATTTAAAAAACTAGCATTGAGAAAGGAAGTGCTATCCCCCTTTCTTCTTATCCCATTTATTAATGAGGAAACATGCCTGTACCAAGAACAATCCAGCTGTATTGGCATGATGTCTACACAGATAAATTAGCCTAGAAGCAGTACCACACAAATGGCAATAAATTGTTTGTGGGCACTCTCACTAACATGCATGTGCTGTATGCATGTACCAGCAAACTAAGCAGTGCAAGGGACTAGCCTCTGTCAGAACAATCCCTAAATTTTTCTGCCTTAGGTTGAATATATTGTTAGACAGGCTTAAATAATATAATGAGTATCCATGAAAATGAAATGGGAATTGAGTCCCTTATTTTCTACTTCTGGGAGTAGTTCTTTAGCTGTAAAACTGGAAAAAACTCTTTTCATCCCAGTGGCTGTTATTATTTAATGTCTTCTGCCAAAAAAGGAGAGTTACGATTGAATACCAGCAATCACAGATATTGCTGTAGTTGCAAATTCTATCCTGTCAGGTTACGAAGGCTGTCATTTCAGAAGAAGCTTTGAAGAAATTCATGTTATTGAGGAATATCAAGAAAATAGCCTTACCAGCAACAGTATTGTCAGGACTTGACACTGGATGTGAAACCAAAAGAGGTTAGGAAGTCAGAACTCAATTCACTTAGCTATAAGCAAATTCATTTCAACCACTTTGACACAATATGGTGGGTCTACAAGTTCATCTGTTCTTGAAAGCTTTTCAACCTGTGCATTTTGATGCCTTGTACATACAGTCAGACTCACAGGAGAATAAAGCAACTCTTACCTTTCTTATAAAGTGGACCCAAAAGGCCACATTATCAAGGGCTAACAAACAGAACAAGAGTTATTGAAAGTCCCAACACTTTTTCTTCCGACTTACCTAAATCCTGGCTAAAGAAGTTATGAATTCAAGCATTTTATCTCTACCTGGGGGCTTGTCCTTGTAATTCTTAGATCTATTAAAGCTCCTATGGCAGTTTTCTGTCTGGTTTCATTCCAAAGTTTACTTGTGACTAACCTACCTTAGTAATTGGTTTTGTTAAAAGTCATTGCACATGTAAAGGATTTTTCTTTTATCACAAAGATTGAATAGATAGTCATACATTCTAGCAGAGATGACCATAAAGCTGTAGGAATAAGAAGCAAAACCGCAAACTTGAAGACTTTTGTTTACTCTTTCAAAAATGAAATTAAACTAAATTGATAGGAACAGATTTACAACTGGTGACAGCTGTTTTATACAGTGGAAGTTTGTTTAACTGATAGAACTTATTGCCATAATATGTTACTGAGTTCAAGAGCATAGCAAGATTTAAAACAAGTAACTGTCACATGGATAATGGGGTCACCCACTAACACTGTTGTGTCAAATAGAAAAATAATTATTTTCTTCAGAATGAGAATAAATCTTCATGGGTTTATATTGAAACATATCATTAGCTGACAAGTATTAAAAATAATTTCCATACAAACCAGTTATTTTAAAATAAATGTTCATATAACTGTAATTTTGAAAAAAAGAACCTCCATATATATCTGCAAATGAGTCAGTTCTTGCAAACAGTTGAATGATTGGTGAAAGGAAAAGAAAACATGATGTCTGTCAAATGGAACCTTCAGTTTTATTTACAATAGTGTTTAAAATGAAATTGATTTATTTAGAATATTTTAAATAAAGTAATATTAAAAAAAAGAATGTGTACAAGCATCAAATTCTAAAGACTTGTCTCCAAAACTGACTGCTGAGGATGCCTCAAGGGGCAGGTTGCTGTGTTCCTTCCTGAGACCTAAGGCTAGCTATTGGCACACATGTCTCTCTGATGGCACACAGGCTTTCCACAGCTGACATACCTAGAAGGCAACCCAGAAGGCAGTTGAAGGATGAGTGGTAAAATCAGTCTGACTACCTGCAAAAGCTACTTTTTCAGAGCAGTGTAGGCTGTTAAACCAACTACTGAGTAGTATACTCATTCCAGTGGTTTTGGGAGGAGGGATAGGGAAGGTTGTGTTGTTGGGGTTTTTTTAAATAAAATTTTAATACTTCTTTTTTTTTTTTTTCTTTTCCCTGTGGATTACCCAACTATTTATTTTTATTTCTTTTTTTTTCAGTTGCTGCCACTAAAGTGTTCTTCTGTGCATAGAATAATAAAATATACTTTAGGCCAGAGACAAAGAAATTATTGGGATCTTGGTTATTCTTGTGCATGTACTTATGCTCATTTTGTTGTTTATGCAAATGGAACATCTCAATTAAAAAATCCTAGTTCTAAAACTTTCACCAATACCATTCATCCCTATTTCACTGTCTTCTCCGCCAATAACACTTTTTTAATTTTTTTTTTTTAATTTTGGGCATGGATTAAAACACATTTCCACAGGTAAAAAAAGGGGGAAAAAATATTGTTCTAAAAGACTCTAGTGATGAACATTTGCCCAATTGACATTTTAGTAACCCAGAAATACATTTTCTGGGTCATATCTTATGTCACTGCAAATAAAGCACCTTAAACAGAGCAGTGGAACATACTCTAAAAATCCCTATTCATCTGCATAGTTTATAGAACCTAGTTAGTGTTACTTTAGAGAGACATACAAAGAGACATCTGATTTACTGATACCTACAGTGCAATAACACGACAATGAACCTACACATTCTCTTTGTAATCTGTCTGATGTTTATTGTTCCCACTGCTAAGTAACCCACTTATTCCAGAGCTAGTCTAATTTTTTTTTATTAAGGTATCTTCAACCTCCACCATGTATTCTTCATTGCTTTGCCTGCATGAGAAGGCTGCAATGTATAACTTTATCTTAAAACAATTTTAGTATCTTTCTTGTGTTTATAGGTCATGGAACAATATGTGAATCTTTACCAGCCAGCCCAGTTGATGCAATTTCTAGAGATAATATTCTGCCTGTCTATAGTCTGACTGGTGACCTGTAACCAGTGTCCATGAGCACAAAGTTATTTCCTGAGTCCTTAGTTTCCTGTACTTGCCCCAGAAGATCACAGTACAAGCTCAGGACTCAGGATTTACACCACTGAGCATAATAATTACCTTTATAAACTCAGAGCTCAGTAAGTAGTAGCATCATACTGTTGCTAAAGTTTATGGACTGAAAGCAGCCTCCTCTACCTTTGCTGAAAATGTCCAGTAATTTTTACAGGTGTGCATGTATTTTTGGACAATTCTTTTTTTATAAGTTTCTTTCTTTTCTTTTCAATCATTATAGAAGCTGTGTGATTCAAAATAAAGGATATTAATTAAACTCTTCATAGGAAGATAAATCTGCAGAAAAAGCAAGCTTACTCTTCTGGCATCTCTCTGAGTCTTCTCAAGTTTGGCATTCACATTTAATCATAGCTATAGAATAAATAAAATGCGATTGTGTTTCTTCTTGGGTTCATTTTTTATTTTTAAAATATCAGGCAAAGCAGATTCTACATTCTTTGTTTTAACATATATTTTGACAAATTATATTGAACTTAAAAAGTACGAAAAATATATGTCCATCTCCTTATTAGATTTTTCCTCAAGGAGCAGCTCAATTTTCTTTAAAAACATGAACCCAATTCATTTGCATTTTGATGAAATTAAAAGGAAAGATCTAAAAACCCTATCATACTCTGATGCATAATAATAGCAAAGAAACAAAAAAGTTTTAGAAGGAGTATTAGAACAGATTCAGAATTGCAACTGGAAAGGATATCTACTTCATCATACATGATGTACCAAACATCTTTTTGATAAACTGTTTTATAATTGGTTTTCAGACTTTGAGTCAGAATAATTTAAAAAACAAAACAAAACAAAACCTCACAGTTATTAAGCACCTCACTTTTGAAGTAAAATGCTTGCAGTACATTCTTGTAAATCAAAAATGCTTCAAATAGACTCCAGTTCAGCTATGCATATATGCATAATTCAAATTGTATATTCAGGAAAACACATTGTAGGAAATGCTTAAATTTCGTTTTATTTAAAGATAAACAACAGTGCACGTGGGTTTTGTTTGTTTATTTCTTTGTCTATTAACTTTTAAAGGTGGTTCAGTTTCATGAGTGAACTAAGAAGTGAAACAAAACATTATGGGTCATCAATTTTTCTTTTTAGACATTTATCTAGAATTATGTTTCAAACAGATGTTCAGAAGCAAGCAACGTTTTCCTTACCTTTCACAAATAATGCCTCATTTGCTCATAATTCTAGCCTGAGTTGGCTTGTTTCTGCATTTCCAAACACTTTACTTCCTTCTAACTCAACTTATATTCAATAGTAATTTCAGGCAACCCAAAGATACATTTGGTTTAGATAACAGACATTGTTAAATATTTGTTCAGATGCAATGCTGAGCCCTGAGGGCTCAAACAGAGCTGAAGACAATACAAGAAACACAGACAACATTAGTAAATCACTTCTGATATGTTAAAGAAGCATCCAAATATGTATGAATGATTGCCATATAGGTCTATCCTAAGTTATCTGACTGGCCTGATATAATTTAGACCTATCTTTATTCTCATTAAAGGCAACAGGAACTTTGGAATCAACTGCTTCCAAAGTGGCATTTTGGAAATAAGTTTTTAAAATGAACGCTGAAGCTAAATGCCAGCTGACATATCTTAGCTGATGTCAAGGTATGCATGGCACTGGAGAGAGCAGATCTATTTGAATAGCTGGTTTCAGGTTTAAAACTTTCCCTTTTTTAATCCTGCACTGAACCATGTTGTTTGGGCTCTTAAATGGCAACCACTAGAGAACACTGGCAGAGTGGGCAGCCAGAAGTTCTGGTTTATTTCAGTCTGTTCCCTTTAACTGTGGCACTGGTTTAGAAATATGTTTTCAAAAGGTTCTTGTCCAACTTTTTTTTTAAATCTTTGAAGCAGAGACTGCCAGTTTTCATACTCAAAGAAATCCGATCTCATTGAAGATTTATATACTGATATCAAGACACATACATCCATGAACTTAAATGCTCTGAAGTAATTTTAAACATAGCTAACAAAACAATCTGGGCATGGCTGACTCAGGTTCCTCCAGGAAAAAAAAAATTTGCAAGATTTAGTTGGCTCAAAATTCCTATGTACAAAATAATGTTTGTAATAAAAATAAGAAAAGTAATGATCACATTTTCGGCATACCAGAATCAAAATCCACAGAATGAAACAAATAGAAGAAAAAATATCTTCTGAAGGTGTGCAATAAAATGTTACAAATAGGGAATTAAAATAAAAAGCTAACAAATATAAATTTAGGAGGAATCAATTCTCCTGTCCAATCATATTCAACCTTAATAACAGAGCTTTAATAGGCTCATACCTTTCTGCCAATTTCAGAAAAGACTGCTGCTGATCAATAGCATTTATTTTAAAGAAGAGAGCAAAGCAAGTGAGAAACTGTGGTGACTTGAGACATACTTCTTCTCAGAAGGCAGCTGAATAATGGTATAATGCTGTGTGAAACATAAGGGCAATATACTAGGTAATCATCAGTTCTGTTCATCACTCATAGAGCTTCCATTTGCAATTATTTACTGTTTTGTTTGTGCTTTTATTTAGCACCTTAAAGAACACCTGTTTGAAACATCGTATTTTCTTGATTCCTGGGTAGCAGAGACTTCCTACAGAATTTGCCTCAGAGAAGAAGAAATTCTTGGTAATGCATGAGACATAGAGACAGAACCCTGAATAAAGGGGGAGCATATAAGAGCATATTTCCTACTATGAGAAGCTTTTTTGTCTTAAATTCAGGCAACAGGCTGACATCCTGCACATCCTGGTTTTATTCTATTCCTGGCTTTCAGAAGTGGCCTTGTACTGCCTCTGATTCTTCAGCTCCAGTCCTCCAGATCTCTCCTTACATGGAAAATCCTCTGCAGCTAAAACAGTTTTTCTTGATTGTTTTTTAAAAAGGCTTTTCTTTAAAGCATTCATTATTGCTACTTATTTCTCAGATCATGCTTCAAAAACTTTCTAGTCTAAATAGAGAAATAATTTTATGTGCTTCATTTGTTACTCTCCAGCCAGTTCCCATGGATTTCGGCTTAGAGTTTTCTTTTTTCATCATCCAATATTTCCTTTTCCTTCCCTTCCCAGCACAAAATTGCACCATTATTCATTATTAGCTCATTGAATTCACAGCTGTACCTGCAAATAAAAGAGAGCAGGGAGTGTTCCCTGGCAGACCTCTAGAACAGGGTGACCATACTCAGGCTGCTTATTAAAAGTGATTGCTAGCTTAGGAAACTGGAAGAGTTCTTACTTGAGGCTGGGCCAAAATGAGATAAAGGACCTTTATGAATAGGCAGATGAAAGCACACACACTATGTGCTGGGACCCAGCCGTAGACATTGTTTAGGTTACAGCATACTATTCACATAAGAAAGGTGGCAGTGTTTAGGGGTTTGGGTTTGAGTTTTAGTTGGGGTGTTTGGAATTTTGGTGTGTTTTGTGTGTTCTGTTTTGGGGTCTTTTTTGTATGTTTTTTTTTAGGTGTGTTAATACTAACTTGTTTACTTTCTTTTATCAGCCTTCATGTTTTCTGGAAAGGTGGAAGATTGGGCTCCCCAGTAAGTTTCCCAAGTGTTTTCACAACTGGCTTACTTCTTGTTAACTCTTCAGCCAACTAACTATACATCCCTTTTTTATGCATTCACTGCAATGGGCAAGGTGTTCTAGCTTGTTGACCTGACTAAAACCCCAAACTGAAAAAAATGACTGCTAGAGTTGTTAAAGGATTGATCAGAAATTACCACTGGATAAGAGCAGGAGCCTACCACCACCTTCTGCCATTCCTGGAAAAGAGATGGTGCTGCCACCTCTGTTGATTCAGGGATTCCAGCTAGAGAAGAAGGAAAGTACAGATAAAAATAAAACTTACAAATTACTTAACTTAGGATAGTTCTTGTGTCCAGGACTGGGATTCATTGGTGATTTTCTATAATGGCTCGCCTATTATCTGGGCATTCTGATGAATATATAGAATTTTGGACTGCCTACAGACTGCAGAATGGGCAGAAGCAAGCGCACACACTATGTCCAGGGCTGTCCAATGACAATACATCTTAGACTTGAGATGATTTAGCAGTCATTGATTTCCAGCTCATATACCTTGTTTTTTAAAGACTGTATTATGATAATGTTAGTGCTGATATAGGTTTCCTCAGCTGGAACAAACCCACATCCTGACTACCCGAAAGTCAGAGTAGCTCAGAGTTGCCTGTGCTTTTTATGTTCCCATATATTTTTAAACATTTAACCCCAAGATGCTCCCAGCTAGTAGCTGGCTTCAAGATGTCCAAGTTAATGGAATGTGAACCCAAAACAATGCTTGGAAGCAGTCTCTTTTTTCTTTTTTTTTTTTTTTAACTAAAAATCTGAAAAATTCTGATATTTAGTAGTGGCCGAACAGAATGTGCTGAAATGCTAAATACAAAACTTCGTCTGAACTAGTTCCCACTTTTAGATTCAAATGTATGCCTCACTCACACAGGTGTGTGATGGATGTCTGAAGCTCTTCTGCTGGTAAATGGCTATTCTTTCTAACTTTTCAACAAAGAACAGTTTTGGTGCTTGTTTGTACAGTATTTCCATAGTTGCAGCATGTGAAACAGTGGTTCAGCAAAGAACACAGCTCAGAGATTTGTAGAGAAAGAAAAAAAAACTCAAAATAACTTGATTCTAAAGACTAAAGGCAGTTGGTTTCTGCTAAAATGTGCAGTGAGAAGCAGATTGTGTGACTCATAGAGGAGAGTGACATGGTAAAAAATAATAGTTTGATCATTTATTTATTTTCTTCTAAAATATCTGGAGAAGGAATGAGCAACAATGTATGCAAAAAGCCTAATAAAGAATTTTTTGTTGTAAAGACTGGAGAAGTTGAAGGTGTAGAAAGTGCTTATCTATTCTGTGACACTGTATCCTTACAGGTAACATAAACATCTGGTATGTGTGCTAGGTGCAACACTCAGAGAGCACTTTTTCTTTTACAGCATGAGGCAAATTCAAATGAAGCTAAACTAAATGCAGAAATGCCTTATGGTTTATATTTAAGGCAGTTGCATACAATAGCATTGGAATTTATTCTTTTTTTAATATCTAACCGTATTCATTGACTTCACATCTCAATAAACCAACTTCTGTAACTTTATGCATTGTATATCTTTCAAGCTTTTGAGCAGTCTAAATGTGTGCCTTTAACAGTATTATCATATCCGTCTAGCCTAGGTGAGTGGATGACCAGATTTATAAAAAACTGGTCAGATATTTGGGCTTCAAGGGTAGTGGTTATGGAGGCTGGTAACTAATGGGTCTGTCCTGGACCTGTTCTGTTTAAGCAATGCCTAGTGCAGGTATCATCAACTTTGCAGATGATTCCACATTGGATGATGACTTGATACGCTGGAGAGCAGGGCTGCAATACTGAGGGACCTACACAGGATGGAAAAATGGGCTGATGGGAACTTTATACAACTCAACAAGGACAAATATGAAATCCTTCACCTGGGAAAGAATCCTTTGCAGCAGCACAGACTGGGGATTGACTGACTGAGGAGCAACTCTGGTGAAAAAATGGCATAGCAAGCTGAACAGGAGCCACCAGTGCACCCTTGAATGTGGGAGAGATGCCAGCAGCCTGTGTTGCACGAACAGGAATGTTGTGGTTTAAATCCAATCAGCCATAAATCAGAACCATGTAGTCTCACTCTCACACTCCCTCGCTTAGTGCCCCCCGGCTCCCAGAGGGATGGAGAGGAGAATTGAAAAGACTACAACTCCCATGGGCTGAGATAAGAATAGTTTAGTAACTAAGGTATAACACAAATCACTACTGCTACCACCAATAATAACAATAATGATAAAGGAAAGAACAAGGGAAGAGAATACAACAGCTCACCACCCAGCCCAACCGAGCAGAGCGAGAGAGAGCGAGAACAATTGCCCTTCCACGTAACTCTCAGTTTACATCCTGGGCATGATGTGCTGTGGTGTGGAATACCTCCTTGGCTAGTCTGGGTCAGGTGTCCTATCTCTGCTTCCTCCCATCTCCCCCTCCTCCCTGGCAGAGCATGAGGCTCAGGAAGTCCTTGGTCAGACTAAACATTTGAACAGTAACTGAAAACATTGGTGTTATCAGCGCTGCTCCCAGGCCGAAAGTCAAAACCACAGCACTGCATCAGCTACTAAGAAGGAGAAAAATGACTGCTACTGCTGAACCCAGGACAAGGAGCACAGTCAAAAGACTGAGGGGGATACTCAACACTACTCAGCACTCAGAATTTTATGTCTAGTTTTGGGTTCCCCAAAAGACATAGGCAAACTGAAGTCAGTTCAGCAGACAGACACCAACACAGTCAGGGAGCAAAGCAAAGCAAGGAGGGAGTGGTGGACAGGATCTTTTTCAGCCTGGAGAAGACGCAGCTTCTGCATGTCCTAAAAGCTGCCTGCCAGTCATTTCAGAGGGGTGATCAAGCAGATGAAGCTAGGCTGATCATAGCAGTGCATGGTTGAAGGAGGGGCAAAGGACATAAAATGAAACAAGAAAAGTTCATACTTGATATGAGCAAAACCTTTCTTCCCAAGAGGACAGTCAAACAATGGGCTGCTTGAACACTTGTCATATTGCTCAGAGACACTGTGCAGATCCTATTCTTGAAAGTTTTCAAGACCTAATAGATAAAGCCCTGAGCAATCCAGTCTGACCATAATGCTGACCAGGCTTTGAGCAAAAGCTTGGGCTAGAGACCCTCTGATGTACTTTGCAACCTAAATGATCCTAAGATCATATACATTTCTATGTATTTTAAAATGCTGTTCCCCAGTCCTGCCTTATATGGAAATGTTCAGCTTTTTGTGTTTCAGCACTCAAATTCTATATTTTCTTTCTTTTTTTCTTTTTTTTTTTTCTTCCTTTCTTTTCTTGTTTATTAAATCCTAATATGGGAGCATTGACTGACTGTATAAAGGAAGACCTGACAACTGCTACAATTTTTTTTTTTTGTAACACCTTCACTTCATGCAACTAAATTTATTGTGAAGAAGAATTAAACCCAAACATAGAAACTAGTGGTATAATACTGGATATATTTAAAATTATGTGTCTGTGTTTATGTTCTTGAAGATATATTAGGTTTCATCATTATTTTGTTATATTAGGTAGAAAGATTGAATAATTTGGGAACTTTAGTGGCAGCTAGGTATAATGTATGGATCTGGTATATTTTTTCCTACATAAACCAGTATTTTCAAAACACTGTATTGAGAAACTGTTACTTGAGGTGTCATATGAGTCTAAAGAACACTCTTATACAACTTTTCTGAACTTCAGAATCCATTCCAAAAGACATTCAGTGTTTGAACATGATTCATCGTGATCAGGTAAGTTTAGAACGGGTACCTGATTTATAAAGTATGTGACAGTTCAGAGAATTTTTAAACAGCGTTTTCTTTCCCTTATGACTAAAGGGAATATGAGGGACCTTCTTTCCTACATAAACAAATGCACCTTCCTGCTAATCTGTGTTCTTACTGTGAACTCCAAGTCATCAGTATTTACTCAGGCTGAATGACATACACTGTACCTTACTGCTTAAGTGATTTAGCAATGTGTGTATATCCTGTCTTTGTCTTGTTTAGTAGGCACAGGAACATTTAGTAATTATTGTTATTTAAAGATTAGTAGCTGATGGATGATGATGGCAATTTAGTAAATTGTTTCTTTACAGTAGAGCGATGGTGGTGGTTTTTTGTTCCTTAGCAATACGGGGCTTTTTTACATTAGAAATTTTGACTGTATTAACTGTTCTGGCAAGACTGTGTAGCTGCCCCAGTGTGGGTATGGATGCAGTTATATTTATCAGATGATGATTAATGCAGGCACAGCTATCTTCCATAAAGGATACGCTATTTATAGGCCATTTCTTTATCAGTGGAACAGCACCCTTCCTACATTTACATTCAATTTATTTTTAATACTGGGGTTTGGGATCTTAGAATCATAAGATAACTCAGATTGGAATGAACCTCGGGAGGTCTCTGACCCAACCTCATGCTCAAAGCAGGGCCAGCAGCTATAAATTAGATCAGGTCAATTAAGGCTTAGTCTACTTGGATCTTGAAATTTTCCAAGGATGGAGACAGCATGTCTCTGGGCAACATATTCAACTTGTCTTATGTCTTATGATCTCCTTGTGTAAATCCTCCTTTGCTTGCCTCCTTGCTTGCTTCCTTCCTTCCTTCATTCCTTCCTTTTTCTCACTAGGAGGTCCCTCCGCATCAGTTTATCATCTCTTCACTTGGTACTTAGTCACCACTTCCTCTGTTTTTTTGCAAGTTTCTTATCAGTTACTGTTTCCTGATAATCTGTCACCAATACATCTTCATCAATGTTTCTTTATACATAATGATATAAACACAGCCATGCTTCTTTTATCTATAAGACATATTATGTATTTTGACTTTTAAATTATTGTATTCATTTAAAAACCTGTCACTTCTGTGAAAATTTGAAGACACAGCATTGTGAACACTTCTCAACACAGAAATTATTTTTTTCTTTACTTCCTGCTCTTCTTCACAGATTTTTCAGATTTTAATATCTGTGGCTAAATCTTGCCATAGATAATACCTGAAATAATATTTTAAACTGCCACTAACCATATATGGGACTCAACCTGCATTGCCATTTAAAAAAGTTTAAATAAGGAAAGCAGTTCCACCTAACAAATATACTCAGCGTCCTGCAATAGTCTAAATCAAGTTTATTCCACTTTCCTGAACATGAAAGTTTCTAGTGATACCTCTGACCCATAAAAGTGCAGTAAATTAAATACATAGTTTCATTATTCTTTCTGCAGTATCCTTTATTGTAGGTATTTTTACTGCTAACTTTCTCTTACTTTCTTTGCAGAGATCTTTCAGGTGATATATCAGGAAAACCACTATTTAGTTGAGAGAGACTGAGTTTCACTGTAACAGGGTACATATTTCTAAAAAGTGACAAACTCTTTCAAACAGTAATGGAAGAATTAAATTAAGTTAAACACTGTCAGAGTCCAGCCACCATGATTATGTCATCTCTTGCAGTGGTTTTGGCACATTTTTGGCCTGAGCCAGCAACCATGCTTCCAGGGAATATATGGGCACGTTTCTGGAGCTACTACAAGCAAGTGTGCATTAGGTTTGCATAGCCAACTTTTGGTAGCAGGGAGCTACACGGGTGGCTTCTGTGAGAAGATGCCAGAAGTTGGCCTTGTGTTCAATGTAACCACTGCCAGCTGGCTCCAAGATGGACCTACTGCTGGTCAAGTCTGAGCCCATCAGCAATGGTGGTAGCATCTCTAGGGTAACATAGTTAAGAAAAGGAAAAAAGTTACTGTTCAAGAGCAACTGCAGCTGGAGAGAGGAATGAGAGTGTGTGAGAGCAACAGCCCAGCAGACACCACGGTCAGTGAAGCAGGAGGGGAGAAGGTGCTCCTGGCAGCAGAACAGAGATTCTGCTGCAGCCTGTGGTGCAGCCCATGGTGAGGCAGCTGTGCTTCTGCAGCCCATGGAGGTCCATGGTGGAGCAGGTCTCTATCTGCAGCCCAGGGAAGACCCCACATCGGAGCAGGTGGATGCCCAAAGGAGGCTGCGACCCCATCGTAAGCCCATGCTGGATCAGGCTCCTGGCAGGACGTGTGGCCCCATGGATAGGTGAGCCCATGCTGGAGCAAGGTTTGCTGCAGGACTTGTGGCTCCATGTGGGACCCACGCTGGAGCAGCGTATTCCTGAAGGACCGCACCCATGGAAGGGAAACACACATGCCCATGAAGAATAATTTTTCTGATCAATGGTGTTTCTTTGTGTTCCTTTAGCTGCAGTGCCTATGTTGGTCACATTAACGTGGGCCACCTGCACGCAGTATGTTTTGTTTTCCTATTCTTGTTTTAGTATCTTGCTCCACTACTTTTGCTTCTTTGTAAACAAAATAATATTTATTGTAAGTTTGTCTTAGTTTAAAATCCCTAATTTATCCAGCATATAATTAACTACACTATTAATTAAAAATTATATTGTATATATTATTATTATATTACAATTTTGATTAGTACTGATAAATCTGTGCCAGTTTTACTAGGATTTCATTTATTTCCACAGAAGTTTTTGTCTTTCTTTTTCTTAGTGCAAAAATTTACTAATTCGCTTAAAAATATTTTCAGTCATGGCTGACAAAGCAGCAAGCGTTCTAAAATATAGATTTGGATTCAGAAAAAATCTTTAAATTCTCACACTTTCTTTTTCTGTGAAGACCTAGTCACATTACTATCCAAATGGTGAAATTTCACTATAATTGTATAATAAAATTAAATAAACCAGGATGTCTGCATATATAATTCCATTCAGTATCTACATATGCATGAGCACACATACCCACCTACATACATATATGCACATACAGTGCATGGAGAGAAGTCAAATTCCCTACTTGGAGGCACCAAGGGTTTTTGGTAGACTGATTAACTATACCTGTAGACCTAACAATATCTGTGGAAGCATCTTGTTTAGAAAACACTTATAAACTGATTTTTATTTGACATTTCTAGTATTTCAGGTCCAACTAGTTTAATCGGGTCTTTCATAAGAGCTTTCAATGCATTATGTCACCCTAGACATATTTTTCATCAAAGAGCAATATGCTTTTCTTATTTTAATGCAGCATGTGGGCACTCTTCTCCTACACTCCTGAGTGAGTAACTCTTATTACATTCAGTAGTAGTTACTTATCTCTTGGAGATGGAAAACTGAATCCTCATAACCAAGTACAAAATTGCTTTTGGTAGTAAAGGTCAATAAGGAGCACATCAGAGGGCGCAAAGAACTTGCACTCTCCTAGTTAGAAACACAGAAATTACAGCATATGTAGAATTCATTAGTGCCACCTATTTGTGAGGCTTTAAAACTGCAGATAATTCCTGCATAACTGCATCACTTAAATAAGATAACATATTATGTCTCATCTCACCTACTCAGGTGAAAGAACAAGACATGAAGGATAGATTTCAAAACCGCAATGGAATTTCCTTCAGTTCTCTATTTATATAGTTGCAATGTATGAATATGTTGTTCAAAATACAACACATTCATTTGAACATACAATATATATGATGGTATATTATATATACTTATGTAATTTAAATAGTATATATTTATAAATGTAAATAACATTTCCACTTACAGCTCTAGATACATTTCTTTATGTGTACATACCCCAGTACAAGAAAGCCAATGACAGGACAAGGCACTGAAGTTATGGGAATGTTTTGACATCGAAAAAGTAAGGATTTCCAAAGAAAGTTATATACTAAAGAAGGATTTGGAAAAATGTCTTCAAAAATAAATCTTTTTCCCTGTTCTTTACCAGTTCTCTGATACTCTATTAAATGAGGAAGGATTAGGCAAAATGTTACGGGTAAAACAGAAATCAAAGAAAAATCCTTCAAATTTGATTAATGCATTTGCCTAATCCTACTGTTGAAGCATTGGATATTGCTGGTACAGATGGATATTTTCTGTTTTGCTGGTTTAAGTCAAACTGACCAGAGAGGTTTATGGTTAATCTATCCTCATTTTATTCTGAAATTAGACACCATATTCTTCAGATCTCTATAAAGAGATAAAGCTTTGAATCACAGGAGGGAGGTTTATTGTTAATAAACTATAAATTCATGTTGACATATGGCTTTAAACTTCAGAGAGACATCTGTAGCCTGAGGTATAAGAACTAGAAGTGTACTTGTTATATAACTATTTGTACATATGAAGATTTTCTAAATATGTTTGCCTGACTGTAAACAGGCACAGATTTTCAGAAAACAAAGGATAGGTTATCAAAATAATGTTAATTATCAGTTATTTTTTTTCCTGTCACTGACTTCCTTATGAAAATGACAGTTTAATTTGACAACATGTACAAGCATGTGTTATAGAAGTCCTCTGGCTGACAATATGTGTGCATTGGCACAAGCAATGAATAAATCAATAATTATGCAAAAATGGCTGAGGCTTTTGGGGAAAAAGAAATGTAACAAAAAGTTAACCATAATTTCAAACATCTTTCAGACAAATTATTCCCACAATACACAGCTTGAACAGAGCAGTACAGATTTTGAGTCCATGTAGAAAATTATTCACAGCTCGCATAACTTTTCCAGGACAATGAAAATACCATGTACATGGAAACTGAAACAGTTTAAACAGTCCCAAATGTTGAGAACTTTGAAAGTCTTTTCTGTCAGAAGTTTTCTTTACTTTGCCACAATCATGACATTAGATTGTTACTAATAAGAATCACTGTTTTTAAACAGTATTTGAAATTCAGACATGTAAACCAAACAAAATTAATTTCAATTATTGGAGATAGACCAATTTATTTTGTTTTTTCTACAATAAATATTTTGCTTACTATAACTTGTATAAAGAGACCTCAGGAGAGAGCTTAAAAATTGCTTATGTTGGTTTTTTTTGTTCATATATCTGTAAATGTATTGAGTGCCTCAAACTAATGTTTTGGGGTTTGGTTTTTTTTTTCATTCATTTTGCTATCTTTACAAATATATTTGACTTAGTGGTTTATCATTTTGAGTATAGGTTATGTTCTGTAGTTTAGTTGGCTGTAGTCATGTTATTTTATATGCATGACTGTTTGAACATGGTATCTGGTTCAGTGCTTAAAATCCTGACTGAAAAACAGGATAAGACTATTTTAGTGGACTCTATGAACTTTTAAAACTCCTTTTTTTTTTTTTTTTTTTTAATAACCTTGTAACTAAGCTCAGCCAGATGAACTGCCCAGGGAAAGAAATCTGAAAATGGTGGTAAATATACCAGAACAAATTAATTTTAAAAATCTTATGGTGATCCAAGAACATAGTCCCCAAACTTCATATTCATCAGTTTGACATACAATGAGAAAATAAACATTGACAGTCCCATGAGGCTGTGTAGAAGCAGAATGTTGCATGTGGTTCTATATGCTAGTAATAATGTCAAGGTATCTTGAAAGAAATGTAAATCATAGCACTATACCCTAAAACTTATCTAGGATTTGTCTTACTGGATTTGAAAAGCCGAAGTCAGAAGTTAGAAAAAAAAATCCAACAATCAGTTTCTTTTATGTATATCTGATGTTCAATGACATAATCAAAATATGTTTGTTTGGTTGTTTTTTTTTCTCAAGACCCCTGACTCATTCAATGGGTAGGTTTGATGATGCTCATTTAGGAGCAGCTGGTCAAGATTTTGTTTCTCGTCATTGTTATTATGTGGTTCAATGTTTTATTATTACATACTAATCAAGCCCTCTTTTGAAGACAAAATACATACTCATGGTTTTAAAATACTTTTCTAGTTTCCAAGGCTGATTATCACCTCCAAATCTAATCAGAAATAATTTGAAATATTCATGTCCACCATTTTCAAATGCCCTTTAAATGCTAGCTAATTATTCATTTCTTTTGATATGTACTTGGATATTTAATTTATGTATCCTAGTATGAACTCAATTCCTAAAGTAGGAATGTTAGGGGGTTTTGTTATTTTGGTTTCTTGGCTGTAATTAATTAGCTATATGAGAAAATAAAAATGTTGACAGGTTTGGTTTGGTTTTTTTTTTTCAGAATCATAGATTTTAACTTGTTGTTTGGGGTTTTTTTAGGTAGAAATTAATCACAATCAAGATGCTGGAAAATTGTTGTTCCTAAGACAACACTTCAAAGAATACATCGATAATTCTTAAAAAAAAATAAAAAAAAAAAAAAAAACAAACACATGAATATATGGATTGCAACATTATATTTAATGATCAAACAGATAGCCGCTCTCAGCTGTAAAGAAATAATAACAGACTGACCTAGAGTAACCACGTTAGGTAAGAATCCAATGACCAGCGTGGGGTAAGAATTTGTCTCTTCAAGCACAGAAGTGAGACTGCTTAGGTATGAGATCCTTTGAACTCTTTCATAAGTATCTTCCTGCTTCTTAGAATCTCTTACACTTCTACAGTGTATACTTATCAGAAATTCCAAAGATCGTTAGAATCAGCTCACTATTTTTCACTAGTATTTGTACAATAGTGAATGCAGTTTCTGAAAACAGGAGAAACCAAGAAATAGGTAAATGTGTTGTGTAAATTGTTCCACCATGTTCTGTGATCCAGTGAGATATCTCAGTTCAAAGTGATACATACTTGAACTGCCTCTGAAGACCAAAATGTACAGTGTGTACATTGTGTGCATGTACATCAGCGACATACCTCCATCTGACGTACCCCTAATCATCACTCCAGACTGAAATAATCACTGAAAATGCTGTATTTTCCAATGAGTTGTGTGTCTCAAACTTGTGCAGTTGCATTTTTTGTAAATAATTAAACGCTGCATAAAGCTGATGTTCCAATGATGCACCTACAGCTCATGTAGATTTATAAAAATACTATTTTTTCATTTTTGAAACTTGAGGTGCACTGACATAAACTTTATACTTATTTATTTATTCATTTAATTGCTTACTTATGTACATTTACATTAAGCTGCAGTCTGACAACGCACCGCTTCTCCTGGAAGTTCTTTTTCAAGCTGGCAGTTATTTAATGAATTTTTTTTTTGTACTTTGAGAAGCTGCTCAGCTTGAGACCAAAATGCAGTCGGCTTTCATAGCTTCTTTCTGATTAAACAGTTGCTAGAAATCTGGTCTGCTGTGGTAACCTCTGAGAATGAAAATGCCATATAACTGCCAATTATCCTGTTTGTCAAATTAATTGCTACAGTATTTGTCCTGTATTTATTTTATTTTTTTAATTACTTTACCTGAAGGAGCGTGGACCAAAAGAAATATAATAAAGTCAAATGAATATATTATTTTAAGACTCACAAATGCTATAATCAAACTGCACATATAAAGACAAAGTTACAAAAGAGGCCATTATACTGTTACACCTTCTGCTACATCTATTACAGGGCAGCTCAAGATGTGCAGCGACAAACTAAATACATCATTTGCAAGTACAAAGCTCTCCCACAGCGGAAGCCACAATTCTTTTTAGAACTGGTATGTTTCACAGAAATCAGAAATATTCTGCAAAGAAAAGATATCTTTGTTCCATACTGCTTGTCTTTTTAGTGGAATGTTTTACTAAGAGCATAGCCAAGGTTTCAGACCAAATACTAAGAATGCTAGGGTACAGGAGGATGATACCATGGTGCCTGTGAACTCTGTGATGTATCTTTTGCACAAATACACCACTATAATCTTTAACTTCAGGCAAGTCTGTAGGAAGGTGATAGCAGTACATATATTGTTATTTTGTAAGCAGAGTTTTGTGATTCATTCCAGTCTGGTATGTTCTGCCAAGCCTTTTCTAAATAAATAGTTGGCCACTACAGAAGCTCTTTAGGTGACACATGATATAAGAATTGACCTATTGGTCTCTTATCTGTTAAACATTCATGAAAAAATCACCCACTGATGCAAACTTCAAAGAAAACAGCTGTCTAATCTGTGATTTAATCTGCTGTCAATTTTACAGTAAAATCTTTGCCATATCACACACTAAGGTAGAAACTTCAAAGAAATGCTGATTGGCAAGTACTGCAAAGGACTTTTTTTCTTCCTATGCCTCAAAAATAGTTTTCTAAATAAAAGCCAAGGTATTTTTTTGGTGGTGGGGGGGTTTTTTTGTTTGTTTGGGTTTTTTTTTTTGTTTTGTTGTTGTTGGTGGTGGTGGTGGTTGGTTTGGTTTCGGTTTATATTTGCTTTGGAAACAGTCAGGATTTTGATGTCTAAACAAAAAGTTTCTGCATTCAGCTGTAGCAACAGTGTTTATGTTAAGAAACTAGTGCCCAAGAGTTGGAGAAGTCTGCTAAATTTTTCTATGAGAGGACCAAATAAACAGTATGACATTACGTGATAGCTTTGTCACCAAAGCACTCTGGGGCATTGGAAAGAAGAGCACTGGAATAAACCCATCAGAAGGTTTTTGGTATTAGGAACAGTTAGTTAGAGCAGTTGCATCCTGGTTTGTTCAGCTGTAGAGCTTTAAGATCACCTTGATCAGCCAAAAAAAAAAAAAGAAATCACAAAAACTATGTGGGCACTAAAGTGCTGATCTATAACTGCTGAGGATGATCACAGTTTTTAAATGGCCCACGAAGATTTGTTACAAAGTTTTCATTTGGCTGTTAGTTTCCTACAGGCAAAGTTTTTAATATGATCCGTGCTACAGCCCTTCCTCAGTCCCATTACAGTAGAGGTCAAAAAAAGAAAAAGTGACTTTTATATTTGTTAGTGGTGCAAATAATCTGGGGAATTCAGCTGTATTTAGAACACACTAAATGGCGAATACAAAATCTGCTTGATTCTGTTAGGAGCCATCTTTTCAATTTGGAAATCAAATGACAATCACTAACCAAAAAGTCATCTCTCATTTTATGGCAACTGTGAAAGAAAACATGCTAGATGGAAGCATAGTAGATTTCTGTTTTTTTGCTGCTTGCAAGGTATTTGAAATAGATGATCATTTGTGTCAGTCTTGAACAGATGTAGACTCCAATCAAGAGGATTGTATCATAGAGTCTGAAATACATAAAGAAATGTACAGTAGTTTGGTATAAAGTTTCTGTTGTGCCTAGGAGCAAACATAATTTTATTGCTGCTTGAGCAAGACTGAGAAAGTAACAGCGGCAAAAATGCATCCGCATCATTAAAAGGCAAGTCTTTATTCAGTGAGAGGTACACACAGGTGAGAATTGCTACGTCAGTCACTTCAAGACGATGAGCATAAACATAAGTTACTTTTAGCCTAAATGTAGGAAAATGTAAAGCATTTTTAGAATGAAATAAATAAGGAATGGATCTGTAATAAGTATAGGGAAATCTGATATTCAGTTTAGGTAAATTGAAGACACTAGTTTGCATCTATCAATATCAGTTCAAGTAGAGACCTGAGACACAGAAAAAAATTTATTTGATGCCCCAAGTGAAATATTGTACAGAATAATCATGTTTTACATGAAGTTCACTGCAATGGTGAAGGAAGTTCATCATTAAGTTAGAGTTCAGAGTTTACTAGTGGTGTCTTTTTTTAATTTTCAATAAAAACCAGAGTCTACTATTTTTTTTTCAGGATGAGAGAAGCACTATTTCCTTCTACCTCAGGTTGGAATGATCCTCTTCAAACTGATGAGAAAAAAATATAATTGTTTTCTTGACTTATAACAGGTAACTGTGAAAATATCTCAAAATATGTTCATGATTTTGCTTCTTGTTACCAGTGCAGAAGAAAAGCTATTTAGGAAGAAGGAAACAAATAAAAAAGTTACACACTGAATTACATTTTGTGACTCCATGCTGAAATACTTGTGACACCAATCAGACAAAAAAATCTGCATTATTCCATAATGGCATTTTTGTTAACACTTACCTTGTTTCTGTAACATTAACTCATTTTGATCCGTTATTCACTGTGAGACAGAATGAAAAATTATGTTAATGAACAAAAATTTATGCAGCATTTTTATAATCAAAACTTATAAAAAATATTTGAATATGTGACCTTTTTTGGACATATTGCTTCTCACTCTACAGAGCAAGTATTTTGGAGTTCAGTCACTGCTCTTTGGAAATCTTGCGTAAAGGGTTTGGAGCTAACTGTGAAATTTTTGGAAATTCTCTTTAGAAAGCTGATACTTTTGCCAAGGAGTTGAAGATTTGCATGACATTCAAAAGGTATTTCCTCAAAGCAGTACCCAACGCTGACCAAATCTGCACAAAGCCATATATTGTCAGAGAGTGCAAAAAAAACCCCAAAAACATTGTACGGCTTAACAGTAATTCATCTTTTTTTAAACATGTAAACATCAAGGCTAGTACTTTAAGCAACACAATATTTATTTATCTGTCACTGATTAAGTCTTCAGATCCCATAAAAATATGGTGCTAAAAAATCTTTTTAAAATAATGCATTATTTTTGTGTAAATAAGGGAGCAAATATTTGAAATACAAACAGATTTAGTCTGACAATCCTCATGTGTTTGCAGTATGAAAATGGTGAGTACAGAGGACTCTGTATTTGAAGAGTGTAATTGCAGTCAGAGCTGCCTGCATGGCTCTCATTGGTATTCCTGTCTACATCTACATCTTTGATGCACCTTTTGTATATCATATACATGCAGGCTGACTTCTGTAGGCTGCCTATTCCTCTCTGAGTGTCTTCCAGGCATCTTTAATCTTTGACCTCAGAGACAGACAGTTGATCAAGACAGGATCTTGGCTGAATTTTTATTTTATGAAACAGAGTAAAATATGTCAGGGTGCAGCACAGGCCGGTCGCTCCCTGGGGTCAGGAGTAGCAGGGCCTCCACAGCGATGTCAGGGCAGGTTCTGGCAGCCAGGACTCATCCCACTGCCACTGCCAGCTCAAGGGCAGCTGGAGGGGCAGCTGAGGGCAGTCTCAGCCCTGGGCATAAGGCATTTCACTAGGGATGGGGACAAACTGAGGCCAAGCAAGATGTCAGCCTGGGGCTGTGCCTGGCTCACTGATAATATGCTATCATACCATCAGAGATGTGTAACAAGAATCTTTAGACAGGAAACAAGCAGAGCCAAGAGCTGACAGCCCATCTTAGCTACTCTTTTTAAGACTGGTATAGACATAGCCACAGTGCTCATGGGTGCAGCTAAAATCTAGCTGTGCCCTCAATGGCAATAGTTATTCAATGTCTTTCTGTGAAACTACATTGGTTTGAGGGGTGTGAATGATTATGTGGGCAAAGAGGGTGAATGGTGAACATTTTAAGGCTGTGTATAAAAGAATTGGAAAAAATATACCTCCAAAACTGCTGAACTGAAACTTCTAGGCTAAAACCAAAATGTTATATTGTAAGATCTTCTGTCCTTAAGAGTGCATTCCCATGGCTGTCATGTCAACAGTGCATAGGAAACTGCTAGAGGCTTCCTATCTTCATATTTGTAACCTGAAATAAATTCTTAGGGTGATAGCCAATAACTTTTACAAATTTTTAGTCTATGAAATCAAAATGCTAGTGTGTGGACAGTTGCTATGAGTGCTGCTCAGAATCAGCTTAGAAGATATAAATGGACATTGTCAGAGATTTGGGCTAAAAACAGCTTCTATAAAATTAAAATACTTTGTAAATTGCTAATTAAGTGCAATGAGCAGTAGAATGCTTAAATACATAAAAGTATTCTTTTCCAGAATACTGTTGGTTCTCTTTGAGAGCTTGAGCATCAGTGTTGTGCTAACGCTAATTTAAACTAGAATAAAGGGTATTATTTTTTAATACAAAATTGTGAAGATTTTCCGTTAGTGTTTTCATGCCAACTGACACAAATCACAGTTTGGGGATTCTCAGGCAGAGGCCTTGTGCTTAGTTCTGTTCTCTAAACCAAAGAAATTAAAACCATAAGAGTGATTGGGGTCTCAAGGCAAGGAATATAGAGATTAATTATAAGTGGGTAAGCTTAGGCTGTATTTCACAGATATGAAATAACCAAAAAAAAATATTTATATTGGAGGACAGCTTCTTCTTCTTTTCCTCAAAGAATAAATGAAGCATATATACTAATCAAAATCAATAGCTGAGATCATCGTACATAAATAAGTTTTTAACCAAAGGCAAAACTTACACTAATAAAACCGCCTGACAGAATTTAAACTGCTTATTTTCCTCACATCATCGTTATAATCTTTAGTCATATTGCTATTCTTAGCTTGCTCCCTATGGCTTAGAGCTTTTACATTGGATTTAAGACTGCTAAGCAGGCTTAGTTGTAATTATCATTCTATTCAGAAGAAGATCTGTATTAAAAATAAAAAACATGTCATGAAATGCTTGTAAAACAGCATTTTCAGATTTCCTTTCCGTAAAATCCGGAGACTTTTCTCTGCTGCTTAATTCTCTCTTTTTTTTTTTTTTTTCCAGAACCCTTCTCACAGACAAACAAGAATTTCCTTTGAGATCTGATTGTTAAGAACTTTCCAGATTTAGTATCAAAATATGCCAAAAGTCTCACTCTTTCCTGTCCCAAAAGAGCAAAGGAATCATTAAATGTGATGATAGAGTCTGAATTATAGCTGCTTTGATACCATCTGTGATCCTTTTTTCTTCACCCAAAAACCATCGGTTTTCAGTCTGTTTAGTCTAATTATGTATCATTGTTAACCTTACCACGAAATAAAATGTAAATGTACCATTCAAATATATTCATAAGCAGTTGCCCAGTTGTGAAACCCCTTTTCAAATAAGACATTACAAAGGGCTTAACCTTCTACAACATTTATATTTAATGACATAAATGAAAGAGGATGACATTAAAACTTCAAAGCCGCAAAGATGATACATTTCCAATCTTATTGTCACAGTGAGATCTACAAACAGCATACTAGTACCCAAAACCTTGCTTTTTCATTTAATGAGGTTCAAGCATGGCGTCATTTCAAATAATATCTAATTCTACTGGCACTTCAAATACAACAAAGGTCATTAAAGTGCCATGAAAAATATATGTGATATTTTGGTACAGTTGTCTTTTAACACACGAGAGTTAAATTGTTGTTCAGTCTTTGTCTCAGAATGCCTATCCAAATTGAAAAGACTAGGATATTAATATGGTTAGTCATCTGATATGACACTGTAGTAAAAAGAATGTGTATACAACAGAATGCTAAATGTCATTTAACTATTCAGGTCAAGACCGTAAGTAAAAAATGCCCTCTGCCTCGCCAGTAGTTGATGCTGTAGGTTGGTTGAAACTTTGCTTCCCCTGATTTCACCAGAATTTTGAATTTGCTTCATTTCACATAGGTATCTCAAAGTATGTTGTCTAAGGCTAATACAGGTTGTATGAGATTGCATGGAAATCTCATAGTTTATGCAGAGAAATGCGTACTTTCAGATATCAGATCAAGTTCTCTTAAGATAGTGGTGTAGAATAATTAAATTGTCCCAAAGCTGCTTTCATCTGCCCATTGATAACAAAGCCAAAAGTATATAACTTGAACTTAGATGTCCAATTTATAGATGTCTGATGAGATGAAAATCACCTTCAAAGACAGCAAGAAACATGACAGCATTCCTAAATAATGTTGTGATTGTTATCTATTTTTGAAAAAAAAGAGTGAGTGCCATGCACATTCTTCAATATGCTTCACTTTGCATTTTTAACCTTTTTTGGGGGCTGAAATTCAACCTGTCTCTTTCTTGTCCGTAAATTAATCTCTCTACAGATTTTTATTACCTCTGTGGTCCTCAAGTGGCCGTAATTGATAAAATAATCACTCTGAATCATGTATTACTATCTCAAGTATTGAATATGAACACAGTGGAAGGGATTGATAGTCTAAATTGGTCAGAATATCAGCAGGATTTGGCACAGGATCCTACTTAACACTAAAAACTATTTCATATAAAAAGACATATATTTTTAACCTAATGTCTTTATAAAGCTTTGCCTTTCCCCAAAATATATAAAATACACATATAAAATACAGCATGGTGAAATGACAAATGTTTCTGAAACACAGAAATTCCATATTGGGCAGTATGAGCAAAGTGCATTTAATTCAGCACTGCAGTAATCTCTACTTAGTTTTGGCTTTCCGTGCCAGTAAAGTTGGGATTAATATAATAGACTACAGAAGAAAGATCAGAGGTCAGGAGAACATGAACAATGAGGAAGACTGAAAGCTTTGCATTTTTTCAGTTTAAAGAGAAGTCAGGAAGGGGAGGATGCCCTGTAAAATGGTGTGGGGAAGAGTGAAGTAATAGCCCTCAAATACACATTAGAAATGTTTCAAAGTTTATTTTCAGACCCTCATGCTCTTGGCAGTTTGAACAGCTTAAACTAATATATGGAAGAATAAATCATACAGGAGGAAAATATTTTTTTTACTGGCAAGACTAGTATTAGGTATGAGGTCTCATGAGACCTCACTTGAAGTATTGTGTGCTGTTCTGGTGTCCTCAACATAAAAAGGACATGGAACTGTTGGAACAAGTCCAGAGGAGGGCTATGAGGATGATCAGGGGGCTGGAGCACCTCCTGTATGAAGACAGGCTGAGAAACTTGAGGCTGTTCAGCCTGGAGAAGAGAAGGCTGCATGGAGAGCTCACAGCACCCTTCCAGTATCTGAAGGGGGCCTAATGCCAGAGAGGGATTCTTCATTAGGGACTGTAGCAATAGGACAAGGGGTAATGGGTTTAAACAGGGGAAGTTCAAGTTAGATATAAGAGAGAAGCTTCTTACCATGAGAGTGGTGAGGCACTGGAACAGGTTTCCCAAAGAAGTGGTAAAAATGCTCCATCCCTGGCAGTGTTCAAGGCCAGATTGGACAGGGCCTTGGACAACATGGTCTAGTGTGAGGCATCCCTGCCCATGGCAGGGGGTTTGGAACTAGATAATCTTAAGGTCCTTTCCAACCCAAACCATTCTATGATTAATTTCTATTAAAATTGCACAAGCCTTCTTGTAATTTGCAACTTTTTGTGCCAGTGTTCCTCTCTGTCCTTACCAGTCCTTGCTGATTTTTTTACCATGTTTGTAGGAGAAGGCAGTGATGTACTGTGAAATAAAATCTTTGTTTCTTCTCAAATTCCAGAATGCCAGGACTAAGCTGTAGATTTTACCAGCATAAATTTCCAGAGGTGGAAGATGTAGTGATGGTCAATGTTCGGTCCATTGCTGAAATGGGAGCCTACGTCAGCCTACTGGAGTACAACAACATTGAGGGCATGATCCTTCTCAGTGAGCTTTCCAGAAGACGTATTCGTTCCATAAACAAACTCATCCGCATCGGGAGGAATGAATGTGTCGTGGTCATAAGAGTTGACAAAGAGAAAGGTATTTGGGGGTATTGTGGGCAGTATCAAAATTGAATTCATAGAGAAAAGTGCAGATAAACTAGGCAGCTTAGGTGTTCTTTGGTTTTGCGAGGGATTCTGGGTTTTAAGGTGCTTAAACAAAATGGATCATCATTGTGCCATCTGATCGTTCTTCCATTTCTCTGTGTCCATTGGTAATTGGGTTAATGAAGGTCAATTGTATCAGTAAAGATTTGCTTACGCGGGTCCTCACCAGCTCAATCTTTGATCAACAAACCATAGTGAAGTGGAATTTTTTGTAATATCTATGTAGATTTTCTAAGTCTTAACTGAAGAGAGGGATTATCTGATATAGAGATGAAAATCTAAATGGTGAGCATTTAATGTTCACAGCCCACCCTGTTCATTCACAAGTCTTTAATCTTGGCTATAAATGCATAGATGACGTGTATGTAATTGTACCACATGAATTGTGTAGGTTACAAGTTGAGATTGCAGAGGCAACTTTGTCATTGTATGTCTTCTGAACGTTTGAATCTTTTACTCTAAAGGTTTTTTTAATTTCTATTTAGAACTTGTTGGATTTTACTAATACTGTTCCATGCAGTCTTTAAAATCTATAACCAGGTATAAAGAAATAATAAAAATAAACACTGAGCACATCTCCTAGAAACCTGACTCTTGGTATGATGTTTCTCAAGTGATACGCTTTTCTAGAATACTTCAGAAACTGCAGTTAACTCTGAGATTAAGTGATGACAGGATAAAAAAAAAAGAGCAGAGAAAGACAAGAAACTTTTTTCAGATAGATCTGAAGTGAAAGAAGTTTCCCAGCATCTCTAATGAAAGAATAATTCCTCTTACAAATTAATCTAGCTCTTATATTAACAGAAAAACACATCTGGAATTCATATAGTAGTCTTCTATTGAATCTTTGTGGGAGCTTGTAGTTTGTGAGAAGTAGGTGGAGGCCTTTTCAAATTTGCTAAGAGATGGTTCAGTGAGCTTAATATCCTAATTTGGATCATAATTTGATCAAATTAAGGCTTCATTTTGTTACTTTCTGTGGCGACATAAAGAGATAATGTAGGCAAGGGGCAAATCCTGAGCCAGAGTGTTTGTCCTTTAACTGCTTCAAGAAAAATGCATTAAACTTAGTTTTCACAATGCCTGACACTTTTAAAATGGTTTTCCCCAATAGGTTATATCGACTTGTCGAAAAGAAGAGTTTCTCCAGAGGAGGCAATCAAATGTGAAGACAAATTCACAAAATCAAAGACTGTAAGTTGCTTTGCTGTATTCAGGCACTGTGTATTTCCAGCTTCTTTCCTGAGCAACCAAAATGCACAGATGTAAGATAAGATGAAAATAAAGTATTGTTCTCATGTGTTGGGCATACTCTCATTTTCATTTACCCATGCAAATGTATTTAACCAGTTCATCTCTCCATGAGTGCTCTGGTAAACTGCTGCTTCCTTAATGAATAGATCAAGTAAGACATTAGTTGAAAATTTGTGATGTAAAGGGATGTATTGAAATGATCAGAAATCCAAAGTGTATGCTCGTTTAGCACAGTGGACATCTTTTAGTGAAAGGTCATGCGGGTAGCTTAAAGTATTGGCTACCACCCTTACTACTGTCTTACACTTGCAAGCAAAAGTCTTATCATTTAAATACTACTTTTTATTCTAAATTTCTGCCTGGTTTTGGTATTTGTTTTGGGTTTTTTAACACTCTTTTTGTGTTCCAGGTTTACAGCATCCTTCGCCATGTTGCTGAAGTCTTAGAATACACTAAGGATGAGCAGCTTGAGAGTCTGTTCCAGAGAACTGCCTGGGTATTTGATGACAAGTACAAAAGACCGGGATATGGTGCTTATGATGCATTCAAGCATGCAGTCTCGTAAGGATATCTTTTCTACTTCCAGGGGCTTATTTCAAATTGCAGATAAATATTTCTTGGAATAGATCCATCATAATGTTCTTTTGCTTTGGCTGGTTCGTTTTTGTGGTGTGGTTTGTGGTTTGTTTTTTTGTTTGGGTTTGTTTCTTTTCTGGAGTCAGTATGTAAAACGTAGTGGTCAGGTGACCTAGTAAATCATGACATCAATCTTCCAGTTGCTTAGTGTGTAGGTTTTCTGTCTTACTGCTTTCTTCATGTTCCCAGTGCTCTTGAGAAAGAAGGCTCAAAGTTGACTTGGTTTTATTAGTCTTTGAGTCTGCCACTTTGCATGTCAAGTTTTTTAAAAGCAGTAAATGAATGTGATGTGGTGAAACACTGAGGCATTGCTGAATAATATGTTTAAGCATAAAAGAAATGTGATTAAAATACTGGAGCCATTTCGATTGCTGCAGGTGAGCCTGTGGCATTTCTAGAAGAAGCAGCAGCACTGAACTTGGTTGTCTGTCAGAATTTGGCTATTCTTAGTCCCAAGCAGATACTAACAAAAATATCTTGCTGTGTCTGAAGATATTTCTACTCAAGCTGACTGTCACTCTTCCACTACACAGGAAGTTTTTGGTTTTTAAATGTGACATGCTGGCTTGTTACTTCTCTACACTTCCAAACTTAAAGAATGGGATCATGAATTTAGAAATGGAATTATGAACATTATTATTATTAAGAAATTGTGATGCTAATAGAATATACACTGAGATATATGGCTTGTTTGGGGTTTTTATGGAGTCTGATATTTTAGTTTGCTTTTAGAATTAACCCATTTGGTTTCCCTCTAAAGATTCCCATTGTGCAGGGACATCTAGTCTAGGTCATGTTTGCCAAGAAAGGTTGGAGCAGATGATCCTTGAGGTCCCTTCCAACCTGATGTTCTATGAATCTATTGTGAATTGGTGATCCAAAAATACATTTTTTCACTCTCTTTACTCTTTATGGCACGTAAACCTGAGTGATGAATATGAGTTGAACACTAGATGGCAGCAGTAAAATTTTACGATTTCTCAGGACTTCAAGAAGCAGGGCACTTGGTAGCATTTTGACAGGCTTAAAACCATCCTTGTGTTTTTGAGAAAGAGGGAACTTGTACCTTCATTTAGACTGAATGTGTTCGGTTTTACAGAATAATAATTATTTCCTAATGATAGCAAATTTACTGGTAAAGGGCAAATCTGAGCACATTGCTGCAGAAGGAATTCCTGATCATTCTGTAACTGTTAAATACTTAGTTAAACACCTGCATAATAGAAGAACAAAAACTGTAGTTACACTGGCTGTTTAAGCTTCTCTCTAACTTGAAATAATTCCTGAACACACATGACATTTGTTGCTCATCTGATGTTCAGGTTGGAGCACAGACATGTTTCCGCCAGTAATGCCTTAAGATTTCTGACAATGGATGGCAACTTTTATTTGTTCTCATGCTCCTATACACAAGCTATATATATAATGCTCACAAAAGTAGCTCAAAGATTTAACAGTATAGATTGTAAATGAAGAAGCAGAATTTACATGTTCAATATATCACTTCTGCTATGCAGGTTCATATTTTGATGTGTAAAACCTGTCATATTTCTGGGTTCTCTTTGCTTATTTTTGGCCCTTCTGCTATCTATATTTGGTATATAAAATCATGAAAGATAATGTTTTATTAGCAGCAGAGACCAGCCTCCAATATTGACTCTGGTTTTTGGGCCATCTTAGTTCATGTTTGCCTGCTAGTAGAAGTATAGGTGATCTGGTACTGTTTTTCAGAGAACTGCAGCTCTTGTCTCTGAAAAACAAGAAGAGTTTTTGTGAGGAGCTCTATGGTTATGTTTCAGATGTATTTTGGTTAAAATTAATACAGCAGTAGAAAATTTATACCACTTCTCCAAACACGAGCTGCTAATTTATATTGGTAAGCTGCAGAGGCATTTGCCCCGTGTGATCTCTGGATTTTAAACTATTAGCTTGTGACTTAAAAAACCTTTATCTTTTCTTTAGCCAAGAATTTAGGCAGCAGGTAAGTGTCTGCGATCCAGCAGGTTATTTTGCAGAATGACAGAAATCTTGCATTTGAATGAAATGCTGAAACGATTCAAAAACCTCAGATTCATAGCGGATTCTTTTTCATGTGATAGAGGTTTATCTTCACATTGGAGGGAACATAAATACAAGGCAACTAGGTATTTGTCTCATTTTGTGTATCACATATAGACAGAAGTCATTCCTCTTGATTAAAAAAAAATAATAATCTTTCAGGTCTCTTCTTCCAGGAACAGATTGAGTAAACTACTTACCTGTTTTGTTAAATGCTTCCAGTACAGAAATAGTACCAAAAGTTAATGTTGTTGCATTCCACTTCAGTATGACTTCTGTAATGTTGCTTTGCTTGGCTCAGAGACCCTGCAATCCTGGATAGCCTAGATCTGACAGAGGAAGAGAGACGTGTATTGATTGACAATATTAACAGACGTCTGACACCTCAAGCAGTCAAAATCCGAGCTGGTGAGTTCTTTACAGATGTTAATTGAACACATGTTGATCCTTAAGTCAAACCACATAGTGGTTTGTAATGCTGATATTTGAGTGGAACTGCTCAGAATTAAGACACCTTAATCAAGGATTGCTTGCAAAATGTCCATCTGTGTTCTGTCCCAAAGTGCAAGATGGTTTGACTTTTATTTTTTTCCCCTTTACCTGCAGATTCTTTGGTAGACAAAGTAGTTGTCCTGATATATAATACAGTCTATCATCTTGCACTGGCACACAGTGAATTTAGATGTTTTATAGTTATTACTGCATCCACAATACTCTTTTTCATTATTCAAAGTCTTAAATTTGTTGATCCCCTAACAGAATGATTGATTTCTGTCAGCATGGCCACAATATATGTCATAGCCACTTGTCCATGAACATGTGAAAATAGTCTACACAGTATTCTCTGTGTAGCTTAGTCTTGCACCATTGTTACGTGTGTAAATAAATCTTTGTCTCTAAACTAATCAGGGTATTACAGATACGGCCAACATTAGTCTGTGCTTTAATTTCTGAACATCTACAAAATGTTCTACAAAATGTATCTACAAAAAGGTAACTAACATTACTAATTACTAATGTTTTAATTATATATTAATATAATTTACCTTAAAAAAATTAAAACTCCAGTGCTCCTCAAGTGCTGACTCTATGCTTCTGTTTTAATTGCTGACAGAATTATATGAATTTGTGGATGTGCTGTTTTTCAAGGTTCATTTTTCCTGATCTTTAATTTTCTCTGGTATTTATTGCTTTTATGTCTTCATCTCTCTATGGGAAATACATAATTATTCCTGATGAATTTATTGGGTGTGAGGTAAGTGAAGGTGGGCATATAATCCCATATCTTGGCTTTTCCAAGCACAATGTAAAATGTTGTATGTCTAAAGAATTTATGAAGTCTTTTCACCTCAACTTACAAGTCAAGAAAGCGAAATATCTTCCTCAGCTTTGGGAGCTACTGAGGCTCTCATTGTGAATAAACATTGGATGCTAAAAAGCTTTATCCAAGCTTATGTTAAAAAACTTTAAAAATTATGTAGCTTTTGGTAACTTTTTATTATTAGTTTTATGTATTTATTAAGTTTTATTATTTGTATTCATCTGTCCTAGATATTGAGGTTGCCTGTTATGGTTATGAAGGCATAGATGCAGTAAAAGAAGCTTTGAGAGCAGGATTGAACTGTTCCACGGAGAATATGCCCATTAAAGTAAGTGTCTGTTTTAGCAGTGAAATCAAAAGCTGTTTTCTAATGCCTTCGGGCACCAGTAGCATGCAGTTACCATTGTCACAATCACATAGCTGAGGCTGAGAAGCCATGTACTTGCTTCTTGATTCTTCTCTAGCAGGTCTGTAGTGTACTTCCTATCAGCTATGTGCTGACAATTGTTTCTGTGGCTGTGCTGTGACTTCCCAAGTTCAAGAAGCTGTATTTATTCTGTTCACAGAATTACAGAATCATTAAGGTTGAAAGGGATCTCTGGAGATCATCTAGTCTAAGCCCCTTGCCAATGCATTAGTTCAATTTTTTCAAGCCTAGTATTTGCACTCTGCATACCCACTGTTCCTTAATGCAGCCTTAGGTAGGGAGTAATAGATTTTATTTTCAGGTACAAAATTATGTAAGAAAAGAAGAAACGTATGAAAACTCTCATATGTTTGACTGTTGGTAGAATGGCTACTGTACCCAGGCCTAGCTCTTCTTCCCCAACAACTTCAGGATACGGATTGTATTACTGAATAAGCGTTTTCAAAAAAACTTGGAAGAACTTCCTTCTTTGAAAATTATTTCTTATATTGGTTTCTTGTAACAAAAGGAAGTATTTCCTTATTCAGTCATCTTTTTTAAAAAAAGTACTGGTTGCAATTGAAAAATTGTTATAGGCTGTTTTACTGATCTGCAAAGTGGATATTCTTTCTGCTTAACAATATTTGTCTAAATAAACACACCATGTAGAAATACCTGATGCCAATATTGGAAATCAGGCAGGCTGTACAACATTTCCTTTTCTGCTATTTCACTCCATATTGTTTATGCTTCTAGAAAGGGTTTTTCTAATGGGAAAATGTTTTTTCTTCTGTGAATTGTACATTCAGAAAAGTGTTGCTTGCTTTGTTTTTGGTGTTTTTCTCTGGTTTTATTACTGAATTTGCTTTGTAATTTCTCTCCCCCAAATCCATACAATGTGATAGATTAATCTGATAGCCCCTCCTCGTTATGTAATGACTACTACAACACTGGAGAGAACTGAAGGACTGTCTGTTCTGAATCAAGCCATGGCTGTAATTAAAGAAAAAATTGAGGAGAAGAGAGGAGTCTTTAATGTGCAGATGGAGGTAAGAACACATTTCATTCTAAAGTGTTATTTTTTAGCATTTTTAAAGTAGAGCAAGACCAGTACTGCTAGGAGAAATTTTAGCAAAAAGGTTTTAAAAACCTCTGAACTTTGTGTTCTTTAAACAAATGGAAAAAAAAAATCTAATTTTCCTGGTTTTATTGTGTGACTTTAGTATATATTTTATCTCTTGCTATTTATGTAGAATCAGAATCTACAAATATATATGAAGTTTTCTTTATGACAGTTTACCATGTGTTCTGGTTTGTTTTTGTTCTTTTTCAGCCTAAGGTGGTTACTGACACAGATGAGACTGAGCTTGCAAGGCAGTTAGAAAGACTGGAGAGGGAAAATGCTGAAGTGGATGGGGATGATGATGCTGAGGAAATGGAAGCCAAAACTGAAGACTAAATGTTCTGGAATATTTGGAAGAGAGACCATATGACAAATTAGAGACCCTATTGCAAACACTCTGGACTAAATGTTTCCAGTATTGAAAACTTCAAATGCAAATACTTGAAGTGTTTTCTGTTTTAACAAGACCAAAATGTAAACGGCTCTTCTGACTAACATGTGATGCAGCAACTTACAGAAATTGAATCTTTTGAAAGGAAGGTGCCTAGTCAAATTGAAGACACAGATCTGGCCAGAAGGAGGTTGCCACCTCACGCTTAACATTTTTGTACATCACAATTCCTAACTGGTGACTACAGCTCAGTGTATCTGTTGATATTTCCTGGGAGCACCAAAACCAAGTGAGCTGAACAGTTCTATACAGAATGTGTTTGAGCAAATATTCAATAAATTTGGGCTATGTAACTCCAATAATTATCTTCTTTTTCCCTGCTTTGTCACGTGGCTTAGAGTGATGTGAATGTAAAACCTGGAAGGGTATGACCAGCAGGTGATTCCCCTGTAACAGTCAAAGGGCTTTCTTTTGTTTGCTTTAAATCAAGCCAAGAATGAGTGGAATGGAATGTTTCTCTTGCAAGTTTGTTGATGCAGGCTTGTTTAAAAGAGCATTTCCTTTCTTTATCATCTGCAGTTAAGGACTGAGAACTTTTTAAAAATAACTTGTTACCATTCCAATAAACGTAGCTGATAAATGAAAAATTAGATAAAGTTTTCTCCTTTAGGTGAATATAGCAGGAGCTTTAATGAACTTGCTTATACTTCAAAAAAAGCTGTTCTCTCCTGTAAGCTCTCTGCTGAATGACCTTAATTTCTGCCCACCCTGAGTCTGCTTTACACTTGGCTGAGCTGTTCACTCTAGAAGCAACCTCTTTATTTTCTCTGAAGAAGAGAAACAAGATGGGCTTTCCATGTTGGAGTATAAAACAAAATTAAAAATCCTGTTTCCTTGTCTGTGAGAACGGGCAGGTGGAAGGAGGTTGCTTTTGTAAACCAAAAAAGAACCTTTCCAGTTGCCACATTTTTAAATATATCTTTTTTTATTGTTGTGTCGCACAACCCCCATCCCATTTTTTCTTAGTATTTTGTGCTGCTAAAGGAAAAATGTATGGAAAATGAGGCTTTGAGCCTTAACTAGGAATCCTTAATACTGCACAGTACAAACAATATCATTGCTGTATGGCATTGCCACAAAAGGCATTCATAAAGGGTATATGCGTCGCAATTCGTGCTTGATTATTAGGGTTGGCTACATGTAAACTCTGATAGTAATTCAAAGCCAAGAAGGTTAAATAATTTCTTTACAGAATGTAAGAAAATATCCAGATGTGTCACAACAAAATGAAGAAATAATATACTTTTATGGTTATTTTCTCAAAGTGTTGCCTTTTCAGAAGCTGCTTATGACAGCCTAGTCATGGCTTGAAATTGTGATAATGTCAGTTTCCTGTTTGAACAGCTCTTCCACCTCTGCCCATTCACTAGAAGTGGTTTGTATTCCATTAAACACAGTATGTGAATACTCAGACTGAAGAGCAAAGCATTTAAAAAGTTAGTCACCATGTGATCTCTATGCCAAAGTAATGCTGTAAAGGAAAGCACTGAAAAATGAGCCACGCCTGCTATTTCCTTGGAGTGCTATCAAGGTGTTAAGATGAGTAAAATCTCCGTAGATGTTATGTTACACAGCTATTTTGGTGTGTTACCAGGTGAGAGTTGTTTCTGTCAGTAACTTAGGACAAAGTTTGCTGAACTTCTTGAAAGTTTGCTGAACAGTGGTTTCAGGAGCTTTTCTAATTGGAGCTCAGCATGCTGGTCAACATGGTTCTGTGTCAATTTTGAGTGCCTGAAAAAATGACCAAAATGGTGAGGATGGTAACAAAGCAGCTGAAGATAAATGCATGTCAGTCACTTGTTACCCTGGCAGATAAAATCAGGCTCTCCTGTTGCCTGAACACATTTTAACCAAGAAGCTTAAACGATGCAAGACAACTTAGTGGATATTCCTCATGAGTTGCCATAGGTGGAAGGAGGAGGTCTAAGGTGCCTGCTTTCAAGGAGGTGTAAGGGAGCACTGAACCTGTGAAGCTCATGCTGGGCCTCAGCTGTGCTGCATCTGTTGCTGTAGCCCATGACTTAAGGATCTTTAGAAGTTCCTGAGATGATACCTTCTATCTCAACCAGTCTATTTGGTATGTGTGGAACTGCATTTGCTTACCAGTTGCTTAAAATAAGGGTTGTGGATTTTGCGTGAATGCCTTTGCTGAAGTAAGGTAGTATATTCCTGCTGTTTGTTAGAAACTCTGCTGTTTACTCAATTGTAATTGCAAGGCCAAAATCTCCACTAGCACTCGTAGTCAACTGAAGGGAAAGGTAGAGGTGTAACTGTGGACAGGGCTTGGCCTGATGTATTAACTGTAAGGATCTCAGCATGATTTTCATATCCCAGATGAATTTTGTAAGATTGGCAGCTTGGAAACAGTTTTACTTATAACATTTGATAAGGACTCATTAATACAAAAAAAACCCCAACTAGCCAGGGGTACCAGCTCTGGTCAGGCACACAGTCTGGTAACACACAGCCCTGTAGTCTGTTCCTGATGAGGGCTGCTAAAAAAGGGGTGTCCTGCTTTCTTGGGGCTGTTGTGATTTGTCAGGCTTTTAATCCAGTGAGAATTACTTGCTATTTTCTTTCCAATTCTGGCTCTCGGTGGTTTTTTAGATGTAGTGGAGCTGGCATGTTGTACTTTATAGCGGAATCTGCACTTCAGTATTGAATTTCTGATCACTTCTTGTTCCAGTCTAGACAGTTAAACAACTGTTTTCAAACAGTGCCACCTTTCTACATGTCCTGCTGTTACGTCAGAATTCTTTTGAACACTTGTCATCTTTCATTTTTACTTAGAAATATTTTGTCATTCCTCATTTTAGTGTGGTTTCTTTTCATCTGTTTTCATCCCTAATCCTACCCTAATCCTACACCAGAGGGCAAAATCTTAAGGAACTGCTTTGAAAAAGCTGACTATATGTAATCGCCCATGTGACACAATGATACATGACAGGCTTTGCAGAGCATGGGATGGGGTTGTCCTGTGGGCAGGTTCTCTTTATCAGCTGTTCATGGCTTCCTGAGGAGTCCCTGGATCTGGAGGTACCAGCAATGTCTATCAGGTCACCCAGCTGAAATAGTGCACTTGGAGCTGGCTACTCCTGCCGTTCCCTCTAACCGTGAATACTGTCCTGTGGTCCTGAAGCCTGCAGCTGTCTCTTCCAGGCCATTCCTAAGATCCTAAAGCATATATAGTATTTTGGGGACACTTTGAATGGAAGAAAAGGTCGAGCACTCAGCTGTGCTCTTTTATTAAAACACTGCACTGATGTGTGGGAAGCTTTCTAAAACAGATCTGATGAACCAGATACTCCCTTCAGTGAGTTTCCAGTCCCACAGAAGACTTGATACAGAGCTCCTAGGTTTATACAGATGGAAATGTCCTTTTCCACCAGAAGACTTCAATACCAGAACTTGCCTTCCCAGCACGTGTGGAAACGGCAGCCCAGATCTACTGACTCATTTTTCAGTATATGACCCTGAAAGATCTGTATTTACACAGCCTCAGGGAGCAGAATAGGGGCAGTTTGTTAGCCATGATTAACTACAGAATGAGTCAAGTGAAAGGGGGTGTGTGTATGATAAATATCCAAAGAATTGAAGAAATACTTCGAGGTATTGAAGAAAGTGAAGGCTCTAGATTATAAGAAGTCGATACAAAACCTCTTGCTTAATGAGCAGCTACAGCAGCATTTGCTTCACCATTCACCAGCAGTTTGACAATAAAACTCTTTGTTGTTAATGGTAATTTTCCCAAGATCCGTCTGCAGGGCTGCAGGTGGTCTGTGTGCTGGAGAAAAAGCTCACTAGGATCTTGGGCGAGGACTGGTTGTGGTGCAATGCTGAGATCACTGTCTGAGCGAGAGCACCCTGCAAGCTTCTACCTGTCCTCACTAGCATGAAATTATCTCACCCACCTTGTTAGAAATTGCCTGCAGTAACAAGCTTGCACAATGTGAAGTCAAACCTCAAATACCGAACGGGGGAACACTATTCCTGGAGCTGACTGTATAAAGAGTGGATGTCCAGTGCATGTAGCAATAATGTCTCTTGTGTACCTAGACTCAGGTTTTCTTCTTTTTTTCTCAAGTTAAATTCTGATGTAGAGAACAGTGTGAGCTGAAATTAATATTGTTTTTTCCTGCTGACTGCAGTGGGTTTTTTCCCAAGACTCTGCTTCTGAGTACAGCTTTTTATTTATATCTATGTATTTGCACCAGGACAAGGATTATTTTTTAAATTGAAAGAAATACACTCAGTTCTTTTTCTGCTTTATTTTAAGGCCACAATAATATATAAAAAATATAAATGGAAAATTTGTATCTTTGAAAATACTACATACCTACAGAAAAAAAGAAAAAAAAAAACACTCCTCTAGGTGTTCTGTTAAACTTACTGTACTTACACTAGGTGGACTGAAGAACAAACATAACTGGGATATGGCTTATGCAGTCGGTTGGCTTATGCAGTCGGTTGGCTCATGGCTGCCTGCTTTCTCCAAAGTGGTAAAGGGAGTACAGTGGGAGCTACACAGGTAACTTCCACATGGGACGGCTGCTTTTGAAGTCTGAGCCAGCATGCTTTCTCTTTATACAGCAGTCGATTTCTCGAACTTTGAGTAGTGTTCAGTCCCCCCTTGTCTTTCTCATGATCTCTGCAGGCCTGTTCTCTGGGTTGTCTCCGGTACATTGTCAGGTTTGGATTCTTCAGTGCTTTGTTCTTCCTTGCTAAAAGTGATAAAAATATAAAAGAAATTACTAGTTTGTTCCTTTCCTTGGTAATCAGATCTGGTGTGCAAAGACTGGGAGATATTTGAGTCACTTTATCTTGATGAACTCTGAACACTTTTTACATAGCAACCACTGCTTTTCTTTATTTGTTACCATCTACATCATGTTTCTTATCACAGCCGCTAGCTCTGCCCACATATATCACCTAGATTCTGATACAAGTCAGGGAATGCTAATATTACAGTGAAGACCATTACTCCTGCACAGTTGGTATTGATTTCTTGAAATACCAATACCAGTTTATTTCATTAGGACAAGATCTGCTAGATCTGTCAAACAGGTTTATCATGGCCAAAGTCTTCAAAAATGCAATATCTATGCCCGTATTCAGACAAACAAAAGGCACTGTTTCAGAGGTGCCCAGGAATTGCAAGAGGTCACTGCATGATGTTCATTGATCAGACTGCTTTACAAAAAGCCTGAATAGTTGCTTAGGTAGGGATTTAAGGTGTTAACTTGGGAATCTTACTTAGGGTTTGTGCCCAGAGGTCACTGGAAGCAGAGTGGTGCTTTAGAACTTCTTTAGTAAAATGAATTTCTAGCAAAAAAAAAAAAAAAATTATTTTAAGGTTTGTAAAAGTCTCCCTGTAATCATAATATTCTATGTGTTACATCTAAGGTGTTCTGTAAGACCCTATGAGGATTAATTCATAAGATGAGAAATTTTAAGCAGTAGACTTGATTAGTCTGAAGTTTTGAGGCATGTGATTTTATAATTCTGCTTCTCCTTCCCATGCAATACCTGGTTTGTCATCATGTGGCTACTTACATTGGCCAACTCACTCAGTGGTGGGTTTTGCTGTACTGAAGTCTGTGAAATTCTGAGATCCTTTTTAGACTTTCCTTTGTTTCACTTCCCAGAGGGCAGGTATGTGTCAGAGCCAGCTCACTGTTTAACTGATGTCTCATAGGTAGGAAGAGAGGGAGAAAAAAACAGGGAAGGGAGGCTGCGTCACGTTGGAGGAGGAGGGTAGCAAAGAAAAATGAGCTTTCTTAAACAAATCGCATGCAGAGGGACACGTTGCCAGGGCTTGGGCACTTCTCGGCAGGGGCTCGGCTCTCTTCCCTGTTGGCCACGATGCAGGAAGCAGCAGGAGTGGTGAAGGAGGGCTTCCTCGTCAAACGGGTGAGTGTATCCGTCCCCTTCCGTGGAGATCTGCTCCAGCGTGGAAGCAGCCCCTGGAGCCGGAACTGGATTGACCCAGGGCTCGTGGCAACGCAGCCACTGGGCACTGGGTATGAGAGGCTCCTGCCTGCTCCTGGGAAAGGAGATCCTTCAGGTCTGTGCAGGTGCCTGCTGGGGGAGCTGCACGAACTGCAAGTGCTCACTAACTTCCCTCGAGTTTCCCTATATTGGCCCTGTATTTACTCAGGGGAAAGTGAATTAGCCATCAGCATTACTCAGGTATCAGAATGCCATTGTGTCTGTGCCTGTGCCTCTGCAAGGGGCACATAAAAAACTACCAGCAAATGGCTACATGGCAGCAGTGGAAGTGGGCACGAGAGGATGGAGAGAGGAAAGGTGTTTGTGCCTTCTCCAGTGACCCAGCTGAGCCGTGTTTCCCATTTCGTGTGAGGGGATGGAGAACAGGCTATTCTATTTGAAGGGGATCAGAGCAATGGAAACATAGAAGTGTGTCTGAAATAACTTCTTGTTACCACACCCCTCGAACTGCACTGTAAGAAAACTCCAGTCAAAGCGTGGAGAATAGAGCTGAAAAATGGTGTCACATGTTTCAGACTTTCCAATGCTTTTCCCTGCAGGACCAACCCAGTCATAGCTGGGACACAAGAAGGCAATTTAACAAGCAGCGCAATTTGCTTTTAGTACCAAGAACCTGTTTCAACGACTAATACGGTCCTTGATCGCACACCAAAAATGTGATTAGTTCAAAGCCTTGCCACGCCTCGGGAAATGCTTTTCTACAGTACGTGGCAGTGCTTCTGGCGCTAACATGAAGGTGATCCTGGTCAGGAGCTCTCCTGGCAGGGCTTCTGGCCGGTCGGCCAGCCAGCCGCTGGCCACGTGAAGCCATGCTCGATGCGGAGAAGGGCTGCACAGCCTGAGCTGTTCT
>JANHGB010015523.1:485-20814 GCA_026283785.1 Coracopsis vasa | reverse complement strand
ACAGGAGCTGCAGCAGAAGGTGGGCAGGGGAGACCAGGGCATGGGCAGGCAGCATGGGAAGTGTGGGAGCCAGGGGAAGAGAACAGGTATGAAACCCAGGCAAAAACAAAAAAAAGAAATTATAAAATAAAGCAGACAGATTAGTGACTGAAATTCTGTGACTCTGCAAAATCATTCTGCCCCAAATTCCCTCCGAGGTGAGTTGTCATCTAAGGTAAAAAATAGCTATTGTGAGTAAAGGACTGCATGTGCACACCCTGTATGCATATACACCCAGTATTTAGGATTTCACCCACTAGGAGCTGACAGCTGGTGTACCACGTAGAGAAGTCGGTTTGCCGTAAGCAATTATCTAGCTCTATCTTTGATTTTAATTTCTAATAAACAAACAAACTCCAAGGCTGTAATCCTCTGCAGTTCCACATGAAAATTATAGAGCAGTGGTCATAGAAGCCATCTGAGAGCTGACCTGCCCCTGATGCTGCTCCCTCTCCCTGGCGCCTGTGGCCCAAACAGCCTGGGGAAGGCATCGCACATGGGAAAGTCATCACATGCGGAGAAGGCATCATGTGGGAGATCTGCTGAACTAGGCAGTCCTGCAGTGGGGAAGGGAAGGCTGGCTCCTTCCACAGATCATCCCGATGACCCTCTTCAGCATCCCTCACTAGGACATGAGCAGTGACAAGGACATGACACAGTGACACGGTTCACTTCTGTACAATCTGGAACAACCGCCAGGGTGCTGAACATGCCAGGTGAGAATTCACACTGTGAAAAATGGTAATGCATCTTTCTGTGTACATGCCAAAACCCTTGGAGACTGGGACCTCCCATCCATTGTTAGGTGAGTCTTGTGAGGTTTTCTCTGAATAGGTCTAATTTCAGTTCCTCCTTTGCTGAAATTGAACCATGCACAGACAAGCAGAAAGGAATAGCACTAACTTAAGGTTCTTCCTAAGCTGGCGCCTTCTGTGCAAAACAAATGTTTTCTCGCAAAATTAAAAGGCCAGGTACCCAGTATATGCACCCCATACAAGTTTTATGCTGCACATTGCCCGTTAGGCTAAGGGTAAATCTCTAACATCAGAGGGTCTAGAATATAAATCATTTATGCAAAATATTTGTACTTGTCTATATAATTTAAAAATTATGCTAGTCTAAAAATTCATTTCAATCTAGTAACAGTTTAGAACCATACAGTGATTTTATTCAAAGGCTTAAGGGAGGATGGTTTAGCTGCCTTCCTAAAGGAGCAGTGCTCAGGAGATTATGCTGTCTGTGTTTTCCTGTGTTCCCTGGTAAATTTTGAGCCCTGTGGCCGGTTTTCACTGGTAGCATCATAGTCCTCCTGCAGCATGATTAGAAGGTGAAAAGAGGAAGAATAAGAGCAAGAGAGATACCCCAATCATTGGAAATATTTAACTGGAATTAGCAAACAGCTGTAAGGTACAAACTGACAGGAAACTAGTGTTGCTACATCTAGTGCTCAGGGAGCAACTTTTTAAACACGGAAGAACTCTAATAGGATTAAATGAAAACTTTAACAGCATTGCTAGCTCCAAGAATCTATCGCCTGTTAAAAATCTGTTTAAATCTTTTTTTTTTTCCAGATATTCCTTTCTTTTTTTGAGAGCAAAAACTCATCAGTGACTTCTTTACCTCCAGTAGTCCATTCTCTTAAGTCATCGTTAATTCAACTTGAAATAAGGACATGTCTGTCTTTAGGGCTTATATGAATAAAATCTGACATCCCTTAGGGCACAAAAGTATTTCAGCCATGATTTTCATTCACTCATCTGAATATTTATTCAGATGAATAAGAATGCAGCTTGAACTGAAATATCCCTTAAACAGGTGCCAGCTGGACAACAGGAAGGAAACAAAAGTCCTGGAGATCAAAACGACTTGAGCAGAATCACACAACAGTGACCAGTGCTTCAACGTCCTACTCATTAGACCTGGACAGATATTTCAAGGTGCCAGGATGACCTGAGCAAGACTTTGGATACAAGTGCAGAGGGATTTTTGGCTGAGAAGTGACGCAGTGATGCTGGTGAATGCAGCATGGAGATGCCAGCCTGGCTTTGAAATCTGAGGGTCAGGGTGCAGTGCAGTGCAAAGAGAACCCTAAAAGTGGTACTGCCACAACCAGGTCCATGCTGGTACCTCTCTATACGCAGCTCTGTAGTGATGCTGCCAGCCTAGATCACAATCAGCCTGAGGATCACCGCACAACAACTTGGTGGACAGTGAAGACATAAGCAGTTTTCCTGCTGGCCTTCAAAAGGAAAACACAAATTACTGACTTTTCAGACCTCTTTCTTGTCCAGCATTGGAGCTTCTGTTCTGCAGATTGACAGTCCCACTAGCAGAAAGAATGGAGCCATGAGGCATCCCTGCTGGGAGACATCTCCTTCTATGCTTGGGAATTCACCACTTTTCAGATGGCCACTGTTACATGCTCCAGGGGAGTGAAACAGCCAGGAGACCACTCTGCAAAAGGATCTTCCTGTCTCAAGGATCTTCACAAAATGCTTACAAAGCAGAGAGGTCATCCTGACCATAAAAAGACATAGATTTCCTTTATGATGGTAAGACTTATGCCTTGTCTGACAGTACTTGGCTTAATGAAAGAATACTCCCTTGTTTCATGGAAACTTTGAACGTCTGGTGCAACATTAGACGGAGCAGAGCTTGAAAGTGATTTCATTTGTCCTATTTCTGTGCAAGACTATGTGTTGGCATTAACATTTTAGAAGTAAACTTCCTTCACATAGCAAGAGAATGAAATATTGTTGACATAAGAAAAGTAGAATATGTGGACTCTTCATTCGGTTCTGAAAAATATTACTTTGGGGTCAGTAGACAAATTTTGTCTTTATAAGGGAAAGTTCTTATTGAAAACACAGACTGTATTTGATAAGCAGCTTTGCTATTTAAAGTGCATTTCTATAGCTAAGGTTAAAATACTTTTATTGTGTTCCATTTTCTTTACAAAAACAATATTCTGAGTCCTAAATGCAGGGTAATTATCTTAATTTTGTAATTATTTTTATTTCACTTTTTATTATTTTATGGTGAACTATTTTTTTGTCCCTGCCCACAGCAGGGGGGTTGAAACTAGATGATCTTAGGGTTCTTTCCAACCCAAACCATTCTATGATTCTATGTGGGAAAATTAATGTTGATGCCCAGAGCAGGGCAGCAATTTGTATTGGTGACTATATCTTCACTTTTTAAAGAAAAAGGACCATATCTAAGAGTTAGCTATACCCTCACTGTTTCAAAAGAAATTTCTACTGTGTAGAAAGGTAAAAGCAAAAAAAACCCAAAACAAAACTAAGTGCTTTACAATTGGGAAACACAGAGCTGTGATTATCCAAGCTGTTTGCCTAGCAAAAGTTAGTGAGAAATTGTTTGTTATGCATGAAAAAATTCTCAAGCCAGAACTGAGGTAAGTAGGAATGGAATTCACATTTGAAGAGAATTTTTCAGTAGAAAGCAGGCAAGAAGAAGGGTTTTCACAGGAAGAGAGCTGTCGGTCCTAGCTGCCAGAAACCAGAGCCCAGCCCTGATCTCAGCTCACTGCCCACTCCAGGCTGCAGCCACCTCAACTCTGGCCCTACTCAGTTATAGATATGCAAAATCCCAGTTTAAACAGAGGATGGAGGTTTTGTGATGCCACCTCTAACCCCCAGCAGCCTCATTCTGTCCCAGAGCAAACCCATTACTTTAATTCTTAGCTCTAAGAAAAACCCAAGCCACTCTGCCCACAGACCCTCTGACCCATATCCTTAAAAATACCTGGATGACTCCTGCTGATGCCAACACAACACTGAGTGGAGCAAATTGCCCGATCCAATCCCAGCCTCGTTCATTAGTCTATACTCTGCTCACCTGTGCTTAATGGCACACGGTCACCAGGACTAACTGGTGCACACTGAGCATAACTCGTGCTTAGTGCTCATGCTGGTTCTAGTGCTTCTGTCAGAAGATTGGAGTACACACTGCCAAGACTTTCATTAAGCAGCAAAAGCAAGAGAAATTAACTGTTCCTAATTCAGCTGTCCATTCATGTGTACAAAGATGTGTGAAATCTGTTTTTTCCTAATTACAGTTGATACATGTGGGGATGAGGAGATATCGCTGTATACATTGCTACAAAATTAGCAGGAGAATAAAAAGAATTACTTGTGGATTGTGGGGCAAAACACTTTGAACAGCTATGCAAAGCTCATGAATTGCAACAAACTTCATCCACCTTCAGAGGTGAAGAAATCCTGGCTTGCATACATGTCCTGGTTTCGGCTGGAATAGAGATAATTTTCTTTCTAGTAGCTGGTACACTCCTGTGTTTAGGATTTAGTATGAGAATAATGTTGATAACACACCAATGTTTTAGTTGTTGCTAAGTAGTGCTTACTCGAAATTGAGAACTTTTCATTTTCTCATGCTCTGCCAGGGACACAAAAAGCCAGGAGGGAGCAGAGCCAGGACAGCTGACCCAAACTGGCCAAAGGGATATTCCATACCATAGAATATCACACTCGGTATAGTAACTGGGGAGAGTTGACTGGAGAGGGCCAATTACTGCTTGGGGTCAGGCTAGGTATTGGTCAGCAGATGGTGAGCAATTGTGCTGTGCACCACTTGTCTTTCTGGGGTTTTATTCATCTCTCTATTTCCTTTTACTAGTAGTAGTAGTATATTTTACTTCATTTAAATTATTAAACTCTTCTTACGGGTTTTACCCACAGGTTTTACCTTTTTCCAATGCTCCTCCCATCCCTTTGGGAAGGTGGTGGTGCAAGTGAACAAGTGGCTGCTTGGTGCTTAGTTGCTGGCAGGGGTTAAACCATGACAATCCATTTCACAAACTTCAGCATCAGCTGAAAAGTACCATGGAAATGATTGCTGTTTTCAGAAGTTGTGTTGCCTTTGGACAGGTCAACAGAGGAGCTGGTTCTAATCTTTGGGGTTCCAAGCTGCCCTACTATGGGTGACTGAGGCTTGAACAGGAGGGCAGCACTGCCTGACAAGGCAAGGTGTCCCAGACACCTTCCCAGACAAGGTGTCACCAGTGTGAGCAGAAGAGGAGGGCTCTGTTCCTCCTGAGCCCTTTCTTGTAACACTTCTTACTTTACCTTTGTCACAAAGAAGATTCATAATGACGTTAAGTGCCAACTCAGAGCTGCCTCACTCATTACTTAAGAATATCATGCTACTCAGCCTAGGTGCTGGAAATTCTCCAGGCAAGCTCATGCCATTTACCCTGATGATGAGCACCAGGTATATTTTTGCAGACCTGACAGACCTGAAGGGAATGTCTCACCCAAGCAGCACGTGTTCTCACTACTGCTTTCTGGTTTTGCGCTTGTGTCTCTTTGTCTTTGGACTCCATTGCAAGGAATCCCTTCTCTCTTTACAGGTGTGGGAGCCATTGTGGGACAGGGGGACTCTGCATTCATCCCCAGATGTGCCTGTGCCTGTGCTGGGAGAAAACAGCACTCCAGCCAAGGCAATAGCATGGGATGGGGTGACTGGGGGCAGGCATTGCATCCCCGCTGCCAGAAACTGGGTGTTGTCCCATGGGTGCTGTGGAGAACACACTGTTATACCCTGTTCATAATTCCCAGTATTTTGCTCACTCTCAAGAAACAACTGTTTACACCTTCATGGCATGAATGTTTTTAAAGCCGTATGAGTGCACAGAGGGATTCCTTCTGGTTTTGCTGCTGTGTGTTCCCTTGGAGACTCCTGGCTGGAAACTTGGACAAAAACAAGTCTGTCTCTCAATAAAGCATACCTCCTTTTAAAGGCCCTCCTTAACATACTCAAAATAGCTAAATGTTTCTGATAACTACATACACTAGCTATGTATGTAGATGAAGAATCCAAAAGGACATATTTGGTCCATGAAGAACTGCTATATTCAGCTACTTGCAAATATCTTCCATTCTTAAGTCACTTACACAGCCAGGTCTAATTTGTGAAGCATGAGGGAATGGGAGGAGCAAAGAGTTTGCAGAAAACACCAAAATGCTAGGGAGTATATCCTGTGCATTGCTGTTTGGTTTTTTGGGGGGGATAGAGAGGTTATGCAGAAAGAGCACTGGAAGTAGCTGAGGCTTCGTAAACCAAACATAGTCAATGATTTTTACAAAGGCACTTATTTATATACAGGCACCTAGACTGAGGACTTTAAAATTCATTTGCTCATGGCCACGTTAGTGAAGCTGCAGCCACACCTTCGTCAGTAACCTTTAAGTATTTCCACTGAATTCTACACTGAGTTCTTATAGGGTGAGTAACTTGCCCTGAAACATGTGAACTTACAATAGAATGTGCACGTTTGTGTTTAAAAAAATAGCCTAAACACCCTTGTTCGCCTTCTTTCCTCATCTCAAACAGGCACTTCAAATGTGCTGCCACTAACCTGCAATGATGACTTTATCCACTAGTTCGCTGTTTAAGGTATTATGCCATTTATACGTTGTCCTTTTACTCAATATTGTTTTACTGAGTTCTTTCTGTCAATGGAGCATTGCTTTGCAGTAAGGAATGAAACTGGCTTTGTTTACAGTGGGTTATTAGCACATGTTAATGAGTTAGAATACCATGAGGTACTCAAAAGCAAGTACATATTTAAACAGTTCGTTCATGGAATTCATGTTAAGCTTTGAAAGACACAAGAATTTTGAAAAGAGAAAATGTATTTTTTGTAGAGGGAAGATGGAAGATCTTAAACTATATGAAAGAAAATAAAGAAACATCAAAAAAAGAAATCCCACCTCGTGTAGCATCAATATTTGGAAACACTCCATGTTCTTAACCAGCTCTTTGAAAATCATTTCCACTCCTAATTCTCTGCCCAAAAGCTGAACATGGATCTTTATAGTTCTCTTTGAAGACCTGCTAGCAAATCTTGTAGGAACAGGTCTTCTGAAATTTTATTTCATATTGCTTTCTGGTCTGTAAATATTAAAGAAAATCACTTCTGAGGGACATAATTTTGGTCTAACCAATGCTAGTATTGCAAGGAGAAAATACGCAAACTACAGTATAAATACAAATACCAAAGCCTATTTAAAACCTTGGTAGGTAGCTAGGGCACCAATTAGGGAACATGGTTGCATTATGTTTTTACTCCACAAAAAGAAGAGGCTCACAAAGGTCACTGTCCTGAAGACCTAACAATCTACTCAGACTGGCCTAATTTCTACTCCTGGGCAATATTGGCCCACTCCCAGTATGCTTGAGACCACTGGGGCAAGTGGCCATTATGGTAATGTTTCCTGAGTCCATACAGATAAAAATTATTCTAGCCTAGTAACTATTCACATAGGAAATACCTCTTTATTCTATGGCCATTTTTGAGGTGAAATATGAATAAAGGAAAATCTCCTGAAACCACTTCTGCAACAAGGTGGAACTACGGAACAGCAATATAAGCATTAAAAGAATAAAAGTATGTGCTATAACATATATAGAAGTATCCAAGGATCCGAGTTCTTTCCATCCTTTCCACATAGCATAAGAAGCTGGAATTGGCAGGTTGTTATTAAAAGAGGTTTATTGACAATTTCAATCAATATGATAAGGTGTATCTATGAAACATATTTATTTTCAAAATTCCTGATCCCGCTCTGCCACTCCACAGAGGCTGGTATTCTCCTTAAAAATCCAGCAATCTGAGATAGTAAAAAGAGCCTTGTTATAGCTGTGGTGGCTAAGGAGATGAAAAGCACAAGGTGTGACAATAAAAGGAGTTGCCTCACTCTGGTGCTACCCTAGGGAAAAGCTGAAGTGATAGCAGAACGAATGAGGAGTGGGAAAGAAATAGATGTTTATCATCAAGGTACTGCATGACTGGGGAAAAAACAGCACATGACCATCATTTCATTGCCATCTTTACCCAGCGCTGCTTCCAAACAACCTAGAACTGTTTCCATTCTTCTCTTGTCTCTGTTGCTCAGCTGAACACATGATTTCTGACACAAGGTCAGTAACACTTTAATTCATCTCTGAATCATCTCACCCAAAATGATGAAGACTGCAAAAGATGGTATCAAACCTGGGTTTGAGGAGTTGCTTTATTATTTGAGAACAAATGTATTCATTGTGTTGTTTTGCTTGTAACTAATATAAATGACAGGATGGCTGTTTCTTGAAAGATTCCTTTCAGCTGAAAGCGAGTAGCATGACTTATCTAGCCTTAATTAGGTAGCTCTGGGATAACTGGAGAGGCATGGGGAAATGGCAAATGTGGGAATATGATTGCAGCGGCTTTCAACCAAAAGAAGAGATGCCTACTTAGTAAAAGAAAGGGGTTTTTAAAAAATGTTTAGTCCTTTTTCTACAAAAGGAGCTAAATATTTCCAAAATACAGATTATATGAGTATTATAGGTTAGACTATAAATTGTTGTTCTGTGATAAGAAAAACATTAGGTATTCATATTATTTAAGAAAAAAGTTACAAAGTCTTCTTGATTGGGAAAATTATAAATGCAATGGACTTTTAGCTGATTCAGTCTAGCTTAGAAGTCTGTAACAGAGGCTTAGACATAGCCTCTAGGGGTTTGCATGGTGCAGAGAGAATGATAATTCAAACACTCTGTATTTTGTTTGAGCTAAGAGTATGCAGATGTTCACAGACTGTGGAGCTGCTATGTGTGCCTCTAAGCAAGCTAGTTTTCCTCTCAGTTTTTTGTCCCTTATTTCCTGACCAAAACTGGACCTCCCTGCACTCAGCCTTTAGCTAGCATTACATTTAGCAAAGCTGTCTTTTCCTTTCTTCATCCTCATCCTATGGAGCGGATAAATTTTGCCATTTAATTTAAATGAGAAATATTTAAATCTGTTTATTTTCAATTGTCTGTTTTTTCAGCCACCTATCCAACAACTTGGTTGTCTGCACTTTGGAAACTTCACTGTGACAATGATTGATTTAGCTACAAGTTGCCCAATATCTCTAGTGTTCCCCAGAGTTAGCCAAAAATGTTTCCTAATTAATCTACAGAACAAATGCGTGGCATGGTAATGCAAGTGACTTGCTTCTCAGAAGAATGAGAGAAATCCTTTTCTCTGAAACCTTTGCTCCTTTCCTTGGATTCACTGATATTTTTGCCCTGATTGAAAGCAGCATTCTGGTCCAAACCTTAGCAGATAATCCAGATTGCTGCCAAACTCCTTTAGATAGGTGTTTAAAGTCAGCTTTGTTCCATTTAATTAACAAGTAAGGAGTACCAGACCAGCTCGTTCAGTATTAGGCAGCACTTCCAGCATCAGAAAAGTAGGGAACATATCTGGATTACAAGTGCTGAGCAGGACTACTGACAGATGAATATACTGTTTTATCCAGAAAGAAGATATGGCTCTTTGTTGCTGTGATGTATTTGTTGCAGGGAATTACTTATTCAGAAGAACTCAAAAGAACTCAGAGAGCTGTGGATCCTGAAGCATTTATGAATGTTGTAAGTTGCTTGATAGAGGAATACATATCTTGGAGCAGAGGGGTTTCTAGGTGCTAGAAATTACAGGGTGGATAAACTGTCTTTATTTAACCCATCACCTCTAATCACTGTATATACTACTCCTCTTCTCTTCTCTTCTCTTCTCTTCTCTTCTCTTCTCTTCTCTTCTCTTCTCTTCTCTTTTCTTCTCAAGTTTGATAGAGATTAAAGCAGAAACCTTTCCTTAGGAAATCTCCAGATTTAATTTAATTTTAAATATCAGTTACCCGTTTGCTATTGCTGGCACTATCTCCCTATCTGAAAGAATGACCCTTTGGAATGTCAGCATATCATCAGCAAAGACGACTCTAAATAACTAATGGAGTATGTTTTCTCATTTTTCGAATGACCAGCATAGCTCAGAAGCGGCCAGCTTTTCAGAAGAGCACCTCTTGCCAAGCAAGCTTGTTTAGATCTTAGTCACTTGTTAAAATCTTGGGGTTTCTGTACCATGTGGCAAATTACATTGCGTAATTCACTGAGTACGAGATATAAAAACCAATCCTCTTTTGTAACAAAACAGGTTGAGCGTTACATGTCAAAAGTAATACTTTATTTCAGAGCTTAATAGTGGCTGTGCTAGAGATTTGCCTTGTGACTACGCAAGTGGCTGATCCTGTTTTTTCATTAATGTAGTCAGTTTTTCAGTGGCACTCACTGTTTATGTGCCATTCACAAAAGGGCAGTTGTGAAGCTACCTGGATTTCTCTGAAGGTAGTTTAAATAAACTGGTTTCACTTGCATGACAGCAGATCTGGAACATGCATCTGAGCAGCTCGTCATCTCTAAGGGAAGATGAGAGAGAAGCTAATGGAATCATAAGCTATTTCTATGAGCTTATAATGATTCTTATATCACCAGAGTGCAAGGGCTTGTGATGATTGTACAGCAGTAGTGTAATACAGGGGGGTTTTAACAGATTGTAACTGAACAGTTGAACCCTAGATCTAATACAAAGAACGAAGGAAATTTGTTGTAGTATTACGGTTACAATATCCAATCTGGTATTGCTTTATTCAGATGCTTAATAGATGTAGACTAAATCCCCAGCTGTATCTGCTTTCTAACATTTCTTCATTGTGAATATCTTATGCATATAATATATAAAAAAGACTTCTGCAAACAAATACACTTAACTTCTCTTCTAGAATGAACTCATTACTTACAAGGGGTACCCCAGTGAGGAGTATGAAGTGACAACAGAAGATGGTTATATTATTACCCTTAACCGGATCCCTTATGGTACACAGAATCAGGGAAACTCAGGTACAGTTTGTTAATATGAGACAAAACTAGCCTAGATAGTGCATGTTTTGGAAAGAGATACCTTATATTTATAAAATGTCCATCAAAGCTTGTATATGCAAGTGAAATTTTAGCAGAGAATTATGGCAAGACCAACCTGATTTACATCAAGAAATACTTATTTATAATAAAACTCCACTATATATGAAACATATACCCCCATAATAAGAGTTAATAAGTAAAATGGGTTTTTGAAAAATAGGGTAAAGGCTGTAATCTGCCCAATCAGCCTGTTTTGTGAAAGCTGTTCCAGCTTCTGATTCTGCTTTGGTTTAGCTTACACCTGGTAAATATCAGGTAATGGTTATGTTTTGGGTAAAGGAAACCTCTGCAAACAATCCCACACCTTCATTCTTTATATCTGTGTTGAGAATCTCAAGCTAATGCAGCTGAGCTACACAGTGACCAGAAGGTGCCAAACTAGTTTTCACTGGTGTCAGACAGATCTTTCCATAAATCTTTACAGAAACTTAGAAGTTCTCTCTTTACTGTTTTGTTTTTATAATTAGTTTTCTCCCTTTAAATTGGTGCAGGAACAAATCCGGTACTGGCAGTAATAGCCCTGAACTACCAGAAAAAGAAAATGAATTGTTTTGTTTCTATTTGTTTTTCAGCTTTAAAACCTGCTGTGTTTCTCCAACATGGATTACTGGGAGACGCTAGTAACTGGGTCACAAACCTGCCCAACAACAGCTTGGGCTTTCTACTAGCTGATGCTGGTTTTGACGTTTGGATGGGAAATAGCAGAGGGAATCGCTGGTCCAGAAAGCATCAAAATTATTCCATTGATCAAGATGAATTCTGGGCTTTCAGGTAGATGGAACCATTGAAGGGCATCTCCATTGCCCATATTTATTTAAGCTGGCTAAATCAGGGGTTTACATATGCTACGTTTTATAAAGCATTCTCTGTGTTCACTTTTGCTGAGATGCACGTATACACGTATGTGAACTTTAATAGTAATGGAGACTAATTACTGCTAGAAAAGGTTCTAGAGGCGTAACAGCAGAGCAACACAGAAGAACCTGCACAGGTCATTTCCAAGCCATTCCTTAGTTCCAGAGGCAGTTTTGAAGGCTATTTAGAAGCACTAGTCTGTATATTACAATAATACAAAAATCACAAAAGGAGAAAATGTAAATAGTATTTGTACTTATTTTAATGAGCTTTTAAAAGCAGACCTTTTATTTAATGCCAAATTGTATAAAATAAGTACTTCCAAGGAAGGAGCTCTGTAACTGTATCACCACTTGTCCCTTTTGTATAGACACATACAATTCAACCTGACACTTCTTGAACTTATAGTCCTTCCTTTGATGTAAAGGGAGAAAATACCCCAGAAAATTTTGAGTGGTATCTTCTGTATCCAGTGCCAGAAAAATAGCAGAGTGATTCACTTCACAGTTCATGCTGTTTCTGTGCTGACAAGCCTGTAATAAAAATGTGAATTCAATTCAAAGTCTGATTTTTAATTTATGCATAACTCTTTCAATTTCCTGCTTGCAGTTTTGATGAGATGGCAAAGTTTGATCTTCCAGCAGCAATAAATTTCATTGTGGAGAAAACAGGACAGGAAAAGTTGTACTATATTGGCTATTCTCAAGGTACTACCATCGGTAAGTAAAATGTGAATTGAGATACCGTGATTCTGAATGTACCTGGGGTTTTTATCAGCTCTCTCCAGGTGTGAAAAACATGGGATAAGCTGGTTTCAGCAAATAGGAATTTTTAATTTATTATAAAGACAATAAAACATAATGGGCCTAGTGCACTGCTGCTCTAAGTCTGTCGGTTTAGTTATACTGGAAATTATTGTGGGCCGTGCAAATTGTTTTATTCCAAGATGCAAGGGTGTGCCCAACAGCAGCTGGTCAGTTGACCAAAATAAACAAAACAGGAAGATGAAAGTACAGAAAGAGAAGCTGCCCAGTTTGGGCAGGACACACACACAAAAAAAAAGAAAATATGAAATTGGATTGACCATAAGAAAAACAGCTGCACCTCCCAGTAGTACGTGAAATGTCTGAATGTGCATCAGAAGCGTGCATTTATATTTAAATGGGTTTGGAAAAAAGCTGCAAAGGCAAAATAGAGACAGACATTTCTCTCTGAAGAGGGAAATAAAACTACAATCTGGTAACAAGTGGAGAAGAGGGATTTTACACAAATCTAGGCTGAACTGTAATCTCTGAACAACTAACAACAACAGCTAACTACAAGGTTGCTTGTAGGTTTGAAATTGCAGAACAGCATTTATAAATAATGAAAATAGTCTGATGTACAAATGATGATTTTCTTTAACTCGCTTTTTTTGTTTTCTCAGCTTTCATTGCCTTTTCAACAATGCCAGAGCTGGCTCAAAAAATCAAACTCTATTTGGCGTTGGCACCTGTTGCTACTATTAAGTATGCTAGAAGCCCAGTGACAAAACTTCTCTACCTTCCAGAAACATTGCTCAGGGTATGTGATATCTTGGTTTCATCTGTTTAATCATATACTTGTTTGTTTAGCTTTTAAAATGGATAAACAGAAAGTATAGGGCTTTACAAAGTCTAATCATCTGCCATGTGGGTAGGTTTACCTCATGAATGAAGTCTTTGGAAGTTCAGACTGGATATTAAGAGAAGCTTTTTATCTAGCGCAGTAGTCCAGCATTGGGATAGATCTCTCAGAGAGGTACAGAGATGCAGATCCTTAAAGGTTTCCAAGATTCCTGTAGACAAAGGCACAATCAATGCGCAAGCTTAGACCTAAACTATGAATTGGAGTTAACGTTTAACACATCTCTTTATTAAAAGTGAGGTAACCCAAATTAAGTAATGCCTAAGCAGGCTGATGCAATGGAAAAAAAAAACCCACCACCTAATTTCTCTCTTGTTTATGTAAACATCATCTGGCAAATGAAGATAAAGCAAGTGAGAACCACTGAAAGTGCTAGAGAAGAGGAACAGGACACAAACACCTTTTAAAAACTACAGCATAATATACAAGTGTACATTCTTAAATGAATGTTACCTTTGTATTTCACAGGGTTTGCTTGGCAAAAGAGAATTTCTTCCTCAGACTGAGTGTCTGAGAAGGCTAATAGTTCCTGTCTGCAGCATCCCTGCTTTTGCCAGGCTTTGCAGAAGTGTCTTCTTTGGTCTGGGCGGCTGTAACCTGAGAAACATTGACGTGGTATGTATAACTCTTTTACAGCTCTACTGAGAGTTTAAGCTTCTGCTACCGAAGCTTACCTTCTATGTTGTGGAGTGAATCCTGAATTTCTATTAGTCAGCATCACATTGCAGGGAACAGTCCCCACCACTGCACAGCAATATCTGCTGGTTGCCCCATCACTGACAGGGAACCACTGCCTCACTCCTTAGAAGAGTACTTGGTACCATCCCTACAATCAACAGCTGCTCAAAGTCCCCAAAACTCTGCAGCCTGCCTTCTGTCAGACCTCACCTACGGCACTGTCTCTTGGTTCACACTGTGACTACCAGTCTCATTGGAGATCTTCGGTATGCTGGCACACCATGGGAAGAGAAATAAAACCCCTACTTGCTTCACGCTTTCAGGAGCTCCAGAGGAAGCAGCACACCCCTTTGTCTTCCTCCTCCAAGCCTTGCATCATCAGTGATGTGCTCAGAGGCACAGGATACCTGGGGGTACCTGACAGAGAGTTGGCAGCCACTGGGGACTAAGACATACTTGGACACCTCGTGCTATGTACAGCCGTAGGTCAGACCAGCTGGAACCAAACTTTTGCTCCAGCCTTTTCCAGAAACGCCTCCAAGCACGTTCTCTGAGGAAGGATCACATAGCAACTTGTTAAGAAACCCCTGCTTAACTAGGGTGTGTTTTATTTCAAGTAGTCACACAGTCCTCAGGCAGTTGTAGTTCCTTTTGCTGTTCTGCCCAGCAGCGATCCTCTGTCACACAGGATCTGTTATAGACTTCTGACAAAAAAGGGCTCACCTAGTGTGAGATCTAAGTTGCTGACTTGCTATCCTATCCTTTCTATCTGTAGATTCTTTTAGATTCTCGGTCATCCAAGAAAATGTTCTGTTTAGGGGTTGTTTTTTCAGTGCTCCTCCAAACCTGAGACATTGCCAAGTCTGGAGTAACTCTGAGGGAGTCGATGACCATACCAGTCCAATTTCTGTTGTTTCTATTGTTACACGACTCTGCTGTGGCAGATATTTTGTTCTACATCTGAATAGAACGAAGGAAGAGAATACTCACTGAATATTTTCTTTCAGAATCGAATCAATGTGTATATTGCACAAACCACCGCTGGAACTTCCGTGCAGAACATAGTCCACTGGAGTCAGGTACTAACAAACTCCTGGAAATCAAAATAGATACTCAGTTCTATCCGAATGGTATAGAATCAGTATAAGCTGATATCCTGCCATGAATCCATTGCTAACTTCTCGGAAATACATACAACTTGTGGTTTACAATTGAAATCTTAATTCAAGCCACTATTTTTCATTGATCCTTTGCCAGCAGGAGAGAAGTACCCTGTGTGATACAGGTACATTTGAAGCCAACAATGAAATATGGTATTTCTGTAAAAATATGTATGCTGGCAGCTGTGTATACAGATGTATGTATCTTCCTACTGTGTATCCAGTACCTTTTAAAAATTATGTCCGCAGTTCTGTACACTTTACCTTAAGAAATTAGTCTGTTTCAAGTGTGGAGTCAAGAAATGAGCAAGACATAGGCTGCTTTGTAAAATACCAGATTTTACTGGTAAAAGCCCATGTATTTTCATCACTTGTTTCCAAAGCTCTCAATGTCTGAGCAGCAATAGTACTATAAATAGTATGCTCTTTATTTAGTACTCTTGCTATGTTCTTTACTTACAAGATACTGTGACAGTACCTCCTCAGCAGCAGTGCTGAGGAAAGCTGCCTTTCAGGCTCTGTTTTCACACTTTCATGATTCAGAAAGTCTGGGTTCAGTCACAGAAGCTGCTGCATGCAGGACAGGTTTCCCAGTAACACTGCAGGCTCTGGAGCAAAGCAGGAAGAAGCTGCAAACACAGTGAGCTTGCAAGTGTGTTAATGCGCTTTATAACACAGCACAAATAAGTTTGGGTAACACCTGCACAGGCATTTACTCAAAATCAAGCAATACTTTTGGCTGTGAATTTACATAAAATCTTAGATTTTATTAACTTGCTTTTGTGACCATCCTAGGCCTGTAAAGAAAAAGGGTTGCAAAAGCATAATGGGGGGAGCTCTGCAAATTGACTCAGGTTTAATTCAGCATCTAGCCACAGACTGGCAAGCACAGACATGCAGGACTAACACTCCTAAGCCTTCATTGTCATTGCTGTTCTTACTATTAAAGGAGTTAACAGACAGTTTACCTTCAATGTTAAGATCCCATTGATGGTGACTCTTGCAGTAATAACAACCCACGCTATAGGCAAAGCCAAGGAGCATAAGGCAAGAACTAGAAATGATGACTTCTGTATTCAAACCAGAGAGTGAAGAGAAAACATAAGAAGGAGTCCCTCACAGAGCTGAGTGATGTTAACATGACTGTCAGAAGAAGACACGGCAGCAGCAGTGGAGAACTGGAACAAATTGCCTGCAAAGGCATCCCTGGGTCTTTCTGGGCAGAAGCCATGATATTTTTGGTTGTAACAAAAACATTTGACTCCTTTTCACTGATTGAGGCTTTTAGTTAATTTAATGTTGGCTTTTTCAGAGCTTTTAGAACTTCTGCTGAGGCTTTAGATTGGAGTCAGAGGCTCAGCAGGGAAAGAACTCACAAACCTCTTAGAAGATGGCTTTGTAACTACCCTTCTCTTGCTCCTCATCTTAGGAAGCCCATTCAGGGAAGTTCCAAGCTTATGACTGGGGCAGTTCAAAGAAGAACATGGAAAAATACCAGCAGGTATATTTTGGTGAAATGATATTATAGCACTTGGACAACACAGAAACACACAGGAAGAGAGCAAGGATGTGGTAGGAGACACATTTTCAGAATACATGTAGATTGAAATATTACTACTTTCCAGTTTGGAATTCAACAGAGAAAGCACGCAAGCAATAAATTTAAAAAAAAAAAAAAGAAAAAGAAAAAGAAAAAAGAAGAGGCTGAAGGGGTGAGGGGAGACAGAAACTTTTAAATTAAATGATCAATAAGAGTACAAAAATAATGGCAGGAAAGATAGAAAAATGAATTTGAAAAGAGAAAAGTACATCTATTTTATAAAACTGAGAGGCATCTTGCCTACTAGCGTGATGAAAGCAGTTGCCAATGTAAAAGTGCTCAGGAGAACAATATTAGGAAGAGGGCAACTGGATAGCTAATAGCTACCCTGGATTCTGGAAGCCAGAGGCATAAGGAATTTGTCCTCAATTCAAGAGTCTAATCCTGTCCTTGACCCTCCTACCCTTTAGGTCTCCACAACAGCCTGTCATTACGAGTTACATGCTTTAATGATAGCTTCCATGAAACGCAACTTCCTTTGGTTTGTCTTGAATTTGCTTGCCCCTGGAAAGTCACTGAATGCCTTCTAAGTTTTGTGTTATGAGAAGTAAGAGAGTGATTCTTTCCTGTGCTGTTTTTTAATACCATTTGTGATTGTATAATGCTGTCATCTGAACCTGCTCTGGCCTCTATTTTCCAAACCCAGGAGTCCTAAGCTATTTGTCATTCCAGACTCCTTTTCATCCTTGTCACATGTGTTTTCTAACTAGACCATGTAAGTCTTCTGGGGCTGACCAGTGCTTCAAAAGGACCAAGATGAGGGTTTATAGAGGCATCCTGACATTTTCTGTCTTGTTGCAGTTTCCTGTCCTGTGAATTCCTATCTAAGAGAGCAAAGACAAATAGTAACACTGTCAACTCAGGAGGCATTTTTCCTTTGCCTGTGTTATCAGCTGGGCCATCCCTGCAAGCAGACAGAAAAGGCAAGCAAGGGAACTTCTTCCTGTTCAGTTTAGGCATCTTTACTTTGAACACTGGCAAAAGGACACCTCAATTGAACATCTGAAGTTTGCTGTGCTTTCCTAGACATCCATTCCTGTACTGCTTCATGTTTTTCAGGCTACTCCTCCTCTCTACAATGTAGAAGAGATGACTGTACCAACAGCAGTATGGACTGGGGGACAAGACTTGCTGGCAGATTCCAAGGATGTGGACATTTTACTGTCTCAAATTAAAAGACTCATCTACCACAAAAGAATTCCTGGATGGGCACACCTGGATTTCATCTGGGGATTGGATGCACCTTTGCATGTGTACAATGAAATTATTGACCTGATGCAGAAGAATCCTTAACCCACAACCAGTAGCCATACCTGATTCATGCAAAGACACTTGCTTTCCCTGGGTATACACAAAACTGTGCATCTGATGGTTTCTGTTGGAGTCAGAGAAAGGGTTTCTCCTGATGCTAATTTCCCACTACATGTCACTGCAATGCCTTTTGCATCCTCATGATGTACTTAATATATTTTGGCAACCTTGTGGATCAGTAATCACTTTTTAATTGGTACATCCTCTTTCTGCGATAACTGTACTTTGCTAACAGAAGAAAGGGGCTTTTTACAGCCTGCTTTCTTCTTTAAACCCCAGCAGTAGTGAAAAGACTGATTTTCTCTGGATATGTGAATTCCAGAGTGTTCAAGGCATTTTCCATTTTTTGTATTATTTCTCAGTTTATGGGGCTGGCAGTTATTGCCAAGTAAGCCAAGACTAATTCTAGCAGTTATGGTATTGATTAATTTTATTATTAGATGAAACAATGAACAGAAAGTAAAAGCTGAGTTCACACAAAAAACTGACTCCTGACAAGAAGATGGTTTGTCTTCATTTGGAACAGGGCTGCTCGCTTTTTTCATGAGAAAGAGTGAGGGACACAGGGAGGGTAGACGCAGCAGAAAACAGCAGTCAGTCTCATGGTTCAAGCATGCACTTGGAAGATAGGAAACTTGGGTTCAATATCTGCCCCCTCCTCCAACACAGAAAAATCTTGTCAAATTCAGTCTTTGCTGACAACAGCTTCAGGATCTGTGTACATGAACTCTCCAGCGTGGGAGAAAGGAGCTGGCTTCATCTTGGCAATGAGAGCACTTCAATGGGACACTTCGGTTCAAAGTTACACTCTGAACCCAGCAGGAACCTCCCATTTTTTGCCATTTCACATGGAAGCTACTGGCTCCCAAAGAGCTGAGCTGTTCTAACTCTTATCATGGCTAAGAGAAACCTCTTTGGGTTTTAAACACTGAAATGAAAAGTACCCAACCACCGCTAGAAAGAATCCATTATCTCCATCCCATGCGTAATTAGAGCCCTTTGCCCATTAGTGGGAAGGGCTGCTTTGAAAACAGTGCTGAAGAAATTGTCATCCTATTTAATTTCCTGGGGAGCTCTGGCTCTACCAATCTTGTTTCAAATAGGTACTTATTGCACAAAGACTCTGCCTTGAAGGATACCCTCCATGGTTATGAGGTTACAGCATCATGGGTCACTGTCCCTCCACAATGAAATGCCATTAGCTTCACTATGAAAACAAACACAGTGCATCTAAGAGTTTCCTTTCAGAGTGACACCATCATTCTCCATTTGAATAAAATGTTAACATGGACTAATCTGGGATGTTAACCAGGGCAGGTACAGCTGTTACACTAAGACAGTACACTAGTTATATTCTATAACCAAAGAGTCAATGCCTCACTCTGTGATATGGTTCATTAGCTGAACAAATTAGCCATGCCTGGTACCACTTCTGTTCCTTTCCCTTCCAAGACAAACAACAGGTCTATTTCATTTCCTGAGCCCACTGCAGAAGCCTGTCCCATTGCTTTGTTCTCCATGAATGTAACTAGAGTTTGAACCAAACAAAACAGCTCCCCCCCAGACAAGAACACTCCTTACACCAATACAAATTCCTGGGGATGAATACCCTCCAGAGAGTCAGCACTTCAACTAACTCATTGCTTGTAGAAGAAACATCTGAGGACTTGAGACCTACTTTATGAGTTTTCAATGCTTAAAATGGGAAATGAAACAGCAATATATCTGAAAGAAACCAGAGCAACCCCTAAATTCACCTAAGAAAGAGATTTCAGCCATTCAGCTATTTTGCAACCTGGGAGACCATAAGGGAGGCAAGGTGTTGAATTTTCTGGAAAATCAGTAAGAATCAGGTTAGGCAAGGAGCTTTGGAAAAATCATGGAGACTGCTGATCCCACCTGGGAACATGAGGAGGGACTAGACATCATGTTGCAGAAGGCCTTCAAGGTGATTAATTTATTGTTTGTCACTTAAAGACATCAAAGCACCTGAGTTACGTTCCTTTTCACTGAGAAATTACCAAACTACCTTTTCACCATCACAAAAAATGTTGTCTATTTTGTATGTAAAACGGAAGTGTTACTGTGGCTTCACTGATATCCTGTTCTTATTTCACTCCTTTACTCACAGAGCAGTTCACCTGCAACTTTTATACGTTTGACCTGATGGGTGAAATCCATGGACAAATGTCACACCTAA
>JANHGB010015522.1:0-21293 GCA_026283785.1 Coracopsis vasa | reverse complement strand
TTCCCTCCAGCGTATCAACCGAACCACACAGCTTGGTGTCATCGGCAAACTTGCTGAGGGTGCACTCAATCCCACTGATGTTGAACAAGACCGGTCCCAACACTGATCCCTGAGGGACACCACTCGTTACTGATCTCCAGCTGGACATTGAGCCATTGACCACAACTCTTTGCGTGCAGTCATCCAGCCAGTTCTTTATCCACAGGGTGGTCCAATAGGATGAGGGGTGATGGCTTTAAACTAAAAGAGAGGGAATTCAGGCTGGATGTGGTTCTGGGCAATGTGATCTAGCTGAACACGTCCCTGCTCAATGCAGGGAGGTTGGGCTACGTGACTGTTGAAGGTCCCTTCCAACCCAAACTATTCTACTATTCTATGATTCTATGAAAGTTTTTCTTTAGCACAGCACAAGAAGAACAAGCAGGCTTGAAAGCTTGAGCAACAGACATGGCAATTGCAGCTGCCTGTTAAAGCAGCCTTCCTTCCCAGGTTCTTCAGTTTTATTTTCTCTTTGAAAATATTCCCAAATCACATACCAATTTTGGACACCTTCCCTGTTGGAACCTATATTCAGACATCTCTGATTAGACCTCAAGCAATTAGTCCCTTCACTTCCATAGATTTTAAGTCCCAGGAGATGCCCCCTACTGCACCAGTTTAAATAAGGTCAACTCATTGTCTAGACAGGATGCCGAGGGCAGGGCCTTCGCCTTTTGTTCTATAAACCTACTTACACGTTTTCTCAACTGATGATCAGCAAGAGAGTTGAGGTTTTTAATTATCCACTGAATCCCAGCCAGCAAAAAATGTGGTAACTTTTGAAGCATATTCCTTTACATGTGAATTTAGTTAACTTGTGCGTTTGCTTTTAAATTAGTCATTATGTAAAATCCCTTGATATCTTAAGCAGAATAAGCTCTGCTATGCTTAACTTCAAATTGTTTTGTGAGACTCACAAAATGGAACAATCATAAAAGAATACTCACAAGAGTGTATCTGGTAAAGGGGTAACCAATACGTTTTAGGCTTTGTTTTTAAATAATACGCAGCCACTAATATACAGTCATAATTTCTCTCTGATCTTATGAGCTGCTGTCTTTGATATCAAGCCACTGAACTTCAATCAGAAACCCATCAATCATCATTTAAAAGAGAAAGCTAAGGTATGACATGGAAGAACATAATTTTCCATGCACTGTATAGCCTTGTTTTGCTTTTATGCATTGCTTGTTCAGGGAAAGTCTCTGTTAAGTCAGGATGTTTTCTTTTCACTGAACTGGAAAATGGAATGACACTGTGGAAATAAAAATGCTTGGTAAGTTCATTTTTATCTTAGCATAAAACCTATAGGTAAAGCTGAAGTTTGTGCAATTCATGGAAGCTGGTGGACTAACTGTGCCCTTACAGTTCACCTTCTGTTCAGATCTTTTGCTTGAATAAAGACTGCAATCATCTTCTTTCAATTTAAAGGCCTGATTTTGTGGAAGGTGATTTCTATGAGCAGATCTGGCTCAACTGAAGCTAAGGGTGGTGCTGGACCTACATCCAGAGCTCTGCCATTTTCTCATATGAGGGAAAGGGGGGGCAGTGCCTGACCTCTCTGAGAGACCATGCAGAATGCAGGGTTTGCATCACCCCATTCTGAATTATTCCTAAGTGGTATTTCCCTCCAGGATTAATGCTGTGACTCCAGGACTCACGATTTATTGCCACTCTTTAGGTTTACTTCAAGCCCTGGTACACCACATTTCCTCAGGGAGAAGGATAAGGCTTAACCAGTGAAAACTCTGATTAGCACAGCAAAGTGCTGTTTATTTAAATGAAAAGTGTTCTCTTTGGAAAATATATAACAAACCGACAAACAAAATCTTTAAACTCAAGCTGCTTTTGCCCATACTGCTTCATAGCTCCTTGCAAGACCTGCCAAGGTGGAAGATATAGTGCCTAATTCTAGCACAAAACCATCTTTTGTCTCCATCTTTTACTAGTTGTCATGAACCAGACCAAACCAGAATATGGCTCCTGTCAGGGTACAAACCTCCAGTGAGCTGGTTACCAGCACTGGGAATTGGGAAGAATTATTCCTCACTGACTGCTATGCCCAGTGGATTCCTTGAGCAATCTCTAATTCTCTTCTAAACGTACATTAACACTCAAAACCGCTCTCTGGTTCAAAACCTTCCCTGAAAATCCCAGGTTTCCAAATTTCTACTTTTCCCGCTAGAACTGTTCAGGTAGTTTAAAGGAAGAGGGTAAGAAGGGTGTTTTTCCATTTCTCATGAATGGAAATACTCTGTCACAACAGTTAGAGAGGCAATTAAACCAACTTTAGTTGTAAGTACACGCTACAGAATACTTTATCCAAAGAGCTGCTTTTTAGATGACTTTACAGGTCACTATATATGTCCATAATGGGAATCTGGTACACACAAAATAAGCATATATGTAAAAACTTCCAAATTAAACCCCCTCAGAATGCAGTGACAAGAAATATTTCTAAACTGCACACTGCTGAAACCAGAAATCAAAACCAGAAGAAAATTATCATATGTAATGTAAATTAGATGATTACTTCCAAGACTGATGAGTTGGACACTGCTTTGTCTCCAAGAGGACGATAGTGAAAGGATTAGGGCTACATTTCTTGCATCACTTGTCATGATCCCAGCTTCCCTGAACCTCCTAAAGGCCTCTCTCAGCAGAGACTTCAGCAATCTCCTTCCCTGTTGCCCCACGTTCTTATGGTAAAAGTAGCTAATAAAATAGCCAGATGTGTTGATTTTGTCAGGAAAAACAAATTGCTTTATCCGGATCAGCACACTAGAGGAGGTAGTGAGTGTCCTAAATAGCATAAACTCACAGGCAAAGGATATAGATGTTAAAGACAGGGACAGAAACCCATGTTTCTGTAGCACTGTGATGCACTGTTACAGACAGCAGCATAGTACAGAAATTGCCTAACCCTTTGGACTGAATTGCTGGTGAAGTGCAGAAGAGTTTTTAAGGTGGCTTCTCTTTTCTGACACTTCCATTCCCCACTCTGCATGCCTTCCCTTGTCTGATAGCATTTCTTTTTTAAATTTCCAAGAAGAAAATTTGCCAAATTTGTTTGAGGACTTTAGAAAAACAAATGAACTGCCACACAATAATTTTTGGCATTTAATAGCCTTATGGTATTTTTTTTAATCCAAATGAAGCAAAACTCTTAAGGGATCTTAATATGGCCCCCCAAAACATCAGAGTTGAGATTGAAACTAAGGATTTTCTTTAAGGGCAAGACAATAGGGCCCCATCCCAACCCTCTACCTCTCCCCCCCATTCCCAGGCCTGCTCATATTCAACTGCAATTATTCCATTAATGAAGGGCTGAGATGCAGGCACAAGTGACCACATAGGCAAGGACAAACGCACTGCATGATATAGCTGACAAACAGCATGAACAGGGTACACAGGAGCAGTGCGAGAGGAACCTGCCCCAGTAATGCTCCTGTACTTTCAGACTGTGGAGCTCCCCATCTGTGTTGTCAAATGCTATCTCTAGAGAAATACCCACCACAGTGAAAACACAGAATAAATACCCTATATGAAACATGCAGGTTTCAAACCAGTTGTTAGGGATGGTGGGAAAATACTTTTTATGATGTTTCCCTGAAGGCATTTAAAGCTAAGAGAATGAAGGCTGAAGTCTCTTCTTCTAGGGCACAAGTCATATGAGGAATGGCTGAGGGAACTGAGGTTGTTCAGCTTGAAGAAAAGGAGGCTCAGGGGAGATCTTTTCACTCTCTACAACTACCTGAAAGGAGGTTGTAGTGAGGTGGGGGTTGGCCTCTTTTCCCCAAATAACAAGTGATAGTGCAAGAGGAAATGGCCTCGATTTGTGCCAGGGAAGGTTTATACTGGATATACATAAAAACGTCTTCCCCAAAGGGTTATCAAGCATTGGAACAAGCTCCCCACGAAAGTGATGGAGTCACTATCCATAGAGGTATTTAAAAGATGTGTAGATATGGTGCTTAGGGACACGGTTTAGTGAAGTTGGCAGCGTTAAGTTAATAATTGGATTTGATGATTTTAAAGGTCCTTTACAACCTAAATTATTCCATGATTCAATGATTCTTCACAGCTGAGCCCAGGTGGAGGTCCACTGTTTTAATCCAGGCTGCACTATTCTACCTGAGCATAGAAGATTCTAAAGGGGGACCAAACCCCTTTTTCTCCTACAGAATTGGCTCAGAAAACAATCAAGTTGACAGTGAAAGGCAATCCCTTTACCTAGTATTCCCTACAGAGTTAAAATAAGATGCCACGTTATCAGTCTTTCAGTACAGAGATGGATGCTAATGCTTGCTGTCTGGCTGGAGACATTACAGAATGATGGGAGCTGCACATCCAAGTGGCTGTCAGTGGAGCACTGATGCTAAGCAGAAGAAAAGATGGACAAGTCCAAAGCAATCTGAGAAGCAGAGCTGTCAGACTGTGGACAGGCAGTCGTTGCAGCTACAAGAGATTACACTGCAGCAGTTTTGAAGCAACATAGCAATTACTCCCGAGTTTCTATTAAGACTGTGGGGTTTAATGCATAGTTCTAATGAACAAAACTAGGGTCCTAATAAAAATAAGGCTCTAAACTACTTCTTAGCACCTGCTTAGAGCTAAGGCCTAATACCCATAAGGATTAACACAACTGCAATTTCTAAATCTCCTCAAATGCATTACAAACACATTGATACAGCATAAGGGACAGGTCTTCACTATATACAGTCACATTTATATAGAAATAAAGTGAACAATAGTCATGAAGGTGAATAAAGCCACTTCTGAATATTTGGACGACTCCTTTTTAATGGTCATAATCTTGTGAAATTCTCTTTTTCTGCATTATAGGATACCAGAAATTTCTTGTTTGCAATTCTCAGGTTGCAAAGGCATGAATCCTCCACTGCAGATATGTTTGTCCACCACGCTCCTTTCACCATCTGTATTCTGACCTTATTTGATGCTTTCTAGTAGAAGCCCTGTCTCCTGGAGTTCGGTGCATTCTTGCTACAATGACAGTTTTTGCTTGATGTGGGAAAACTTAAATACTGAATACAAAAGAATCAAAATCCTAATCTCTTAACAGTTCAAAAAGCAGCTAAAGGGAATATACATTTAAAACTCTCATTATCTTCAAACCACCTGAGGAATTTCAAGATATAGCTTTTGGGTTTTGACCATACTTTGTTAACAAATCTGGAAGAAACACGATGTTGCAAAGCAAAAAACAATTTACAGAAACAATTGAAGGTCTTGCATTCTGCTTTAATTGACTTTATGGATAGATTGCAAGTACTTTTGCTACCGTGCTGAAAAATGATTTAGTACTGCAGAGTCCCCTCTGGAACACTAGCTTTATTAATTTTCATTCTTGTCATACTTAAGTAAGTTTAATCAAACTACCACAAATAGAACCCGAGGCAATAATTTCTGGGGTCATCAAATCGATCCCATGTTCAATAAATGACTACATACTGATAAACTGGTTGCTGACTTTGGGTTAACCTTCTAATGTTGTTAAACCTTAGACTTCTAGTCAAGGACTACCAGGAAGAAGGTCATGTCATCCTCCTCCTGCTGTTATTTTTCCCTGCTATTGGAAAGTCACACTTAGATTAAATAACCCTGCCAGAAGGCAGAATGGAGCAACACCCGTTGTTTCCGCTTCCTAACTGCAGCACGGGGAAGACAGTATTTTACAGTGCTAACTGGCACCAGTTCCTGAGACCACAATAGCTTGGAATAGAAACTACCAAAACCTGAGATAATACTGCTTTCCAAAGTCCTATTTTTCAAACTTTTTCCTTGTATTGAAGTGGAATAGTTTGGATAAAAACTTCATCCTCTAAGTAACTACACAATCAGGAATCATCAAATCACTGAGCAAGGTGTTCTATCAGCAGATGGGAAATTCACCTTGTGTAAAGGGAAAAAAAAAGGTTTTGTCTGACTTATGACACTCTGTCATGGGTTTAGGGAAATACTATTCCTATCCCACCAGCACTCATCTTGGGAAACTCACATAGCTGTGCAGCCACCTTACAGCCAGAGATGAGGGAAAGCCAGAGAGAGACAGAGACAAGAGAAAGCTATACTGGAGAGATTACAGTTACAGATGTAAGCAGCCAGCAAATGTAGGGAATGCAAAGAGATGCACACTTTCTTTGGAACCTGTAATAGAGATTATTAATCAATTAATTGATTGATTGATTAATTCATTAATAATCTAAGTCTAAGAACATTTTTCATCCCTTGCAGTGAGGTGCATCTTGGCCAGTGTCCATACTGTCCTTTCACTAGTGACACTTATCCACCACAGTTTGGCTTTGACTCTATTAGTCCACCTCCTGTATGCTGCCATATACATACCAGATGGTGACTTTTCATTCTATACATGAAGAGTGCCACTTTTTGGGAAAGGGGACATCTTTCTGGCTGGTTTTGGACAGCCCAAGCACAATTCAGCCCTGGATGATGACAATTTTTCTATCCACTACAACCCATTACACTAACCATAATTTTGAGGCTGGCTGTGATGGGTCTAGTGTCCGTCCCCAGAGAGTAACTGTGAGGCCACATGGATGGCTACACTGCTATAGAAAGCTTCACAGTGCTTGAGAAGCCTATTAGTGGCAAATGTGTACAAATTGGCAGTTTCTACTAGATTTTCCAGCCTGTTAGACGAACAAGCTCATTAGAGTAAAATTTACTCCAAATATGTAAAAACTGATGGTTTGAAACTGAGATGTTTTCTGCAACAGCTCAGCAGCTTGTTATAATTGTAGCGTGATTCAGTGTTTGGGCATCTTTCATATCTCAAGTGCTGTCTAAGCAACTAGCAGAGCTTCTGACAGCAGCTAGCCCAAATGTCACCCTCAGACAAACGTCAGAGCAGTTGTGTTTCCACCAGGACAGCTAAGGATTCCTTAGAGGAATCCCTTGCTTCCTGCAAGCACCTGATGAAGACATACATTATACCTGCTACAATCCTCTCCCCAGCTCCTTCCTAATTGTTGCAGGTATTTTCCCCATCCTATCACTACCACCAGAAACTTTGCAGTCATTGCTCCAGAGGGTAGGACTGTCCTGTGATCCATCCATTCCAGGTGGGAAAGTGGGACACAAAGAAGGGGTGCCTATAGGAAGACTTAAGAACTACCAAGAAAGAGAGAGTAAACCTCAGCACTGGTTCAGTCACCCTCTCATTAGGGCAATTCTCCTAATAAATTATTCAACCTTGTTCCCAATTCTTTTTTCAGGATCTGGAGCATTGGCATTAACTGTTGTGTTAAGGAATGGAGCACAATAGGATACTGAGCTATGCATTGTGCTTACAGAAGCATTTTGTCACATTCAGACATGCCTTTCTTGACCATTTCCTTTGCAAAGTGATTTCAGAGAGCTATTAGAATAGAAACCATCACTTGTAAGTGTGTGCCAGGTCAGAATATCGGCTTCAAACGTTTCATGGCATTGTCTCCTAGTGGGTCAGTTCACAAAATATTGTCTGTTCAAATGATGTCCATGCTGCAGTAAGAAAAAGGGGGAAATGTAGTAGTAATTGAAGTGATCTGATTTTAAAAGTCTGGCACCTGGTGTGTGTTCAATAGAACATTTCAGTGCTCCGTTAATAATGCTTCTAGGACACAGGAAATTTGCAAAATGTTTCACTTCAAATGGTTATGATCTGAAGTTAAAAAGAAGAAAAATAAAAGGATTTTTAAGAAACTTCTGTGTATTTCGGATTTGGGAACTTTTTATTTGTACTTTTCCTTTATTTTATTTTTTGCTGAGAATGGGCCTTTGGGTCTATCCCTACCTCAAATGACTATTCAGTGTGTTAATGAGATAAAAAACTCAATAGAATATACTATGCAATGGCAAAGCATTAAGTATTGCTCCATTTCCATGTATTCTTTCATAACACACGTTCTGATCCAGCAGAGGAATATTTTACTGACCTTTCCACTTATTTCTAGTTCACTGGTGTGTCTAGAGCTATCTTGTCACTTTGGAATTTGTTTTCTCTTAGCCTAAGTGACTGCTTGGAAGCAACAAGCCCTGCTGGAATGTCAGACACAAATTCTGCTCTGGAGACACTGAAATGGACCCCACAGCAGCCAAGGAGCTGGGAAAGGGGCAGAAATTTGTGTAGAGGAAGTGACCCATAAGCCAAAGAGAGATGGGCTCCTGCAGTCTGTGCCAGCTGAAGCTCTAGCAGGCAGCGTTTCATCACTGTTGTGACTCTTGGTACTGAAGCCCAGAGGTTGCAGAGGCTGGTCTATAGCTAGGTCTGCTACTGAGAGCACAGGATGATATTTTCCACCCAATCCTAATGGGAACTAAGTTTGGCACATCATTTTTCTTGATGTGCCTTTCTGAACATCAAAAAACACAAGATCTCAAAATGAGGTAGGCTATGGGAGAGGTGAGGGCAGATTCCCTAGAGATGGCATTATGAAACAGAAAAAATTCTTCAAGTTCCTTTCATTTTATAGGAGTTTGCCTTTTCTCTAAGAAGAAAAAAATAATAATTGGTAAATTAAAAACTAATTAGACTCTTCTCTCTCCTTTTCAGTGGTCTCGTTTAGAGACAAATGAGAAAATCCTATATTAACTTCAGGCACAAACTCTGTTTAGCCCCAGATACATTTAACTTTATCTCTGACTTTTATTCTTTCTTAGACATAATGCCAGTGATGTTGTGCACAAACGCAGTCACATCTATCTGATGGTAGTATGTTTCTGTGTTTCCCTGGCCAGCAGCTGTTAGACTGATAAACACTCCAGATGTCATGATCTTAACCAAACTGTGTTACACGTGTTCACAGCCAGGAAGAACCCAAGGCATTGCCACCTACTTTGTTACTTTACTCTCCTGGGTGCAGAGCTTGCAGTCAATGAGAGCATTGCTTTGATTCCACTACAGTGGAGCTGAAACAAACAATGTGGAGAAAGACTGAGAAGTCTATTCCCAGAATTCAGCTCTTCTCTGGTAGCATGATGGGTTTGGATAAAGAAACAAACAAGCAACATTTTAATGTGCTTGATACACTTGGATTTTTAGAACTTATCAATCACAATTTACAGTTTCATTTCAGTCAATCATTGGTAGGTTAGTAAATTACAAACATGCTGTCTGGGAGAAAAGACAATGTCATTTTTACATTTGCATTAATATATATTCTTTTACTTGTGTATATTGGGAAATAAATAAAAGGGGTTTTAAAGTGCTTTTGTGAACAATAGAAATGAAAAATCAAGAAAGAGCTGTGCAGGGGTAATTGTTTTCGCATTTTCTGTTATGAAGATGAAAATTGTATTGAAGGATTTGCTTTAAACTAGAGAGAAAAGAAATTTGCCTCTGGTTCAAGTAAATGTTTCAAGAATAACTGAGGATCTGCAAGTGACTTGCAGTGAGGTGGTCATGGGTGTATCAGCTGGAACTTGTGGGTTCTGCAGGAGGGAAAGGAAGACAACACCGCGGCTCAACAGGTAAACCATAATAAGGTGCAGACAACTTGGCACGTCCGTACCAACATCGAGGACCATACAAAACAACTGAATCATGGAACAGTTCACTTTGGAAGGGATCTCTGGAGATCATTGAATTGATGGCATCAGGGGTTCCAGCTGCCCAAGCATAGGACACAGCTGAGCCCCTCAGCTAAGCTGGTGGCACCAGGGGGAAACAGGTTTCTGAAAGGGCCAAAGGCTGCTCAGGCAGAGGAGGAGGAAGCAGCAGCAGAAGGTGGGTTTAGGTAAAGGTGGTTTAGTTTTTGTCTGTGTTTCCTACTACCCAAATCTATTTAAATTTCCAATAAATTAAATTAATTTTCTCCCAGCATAGTCTGTTTTGCCCATGCCAGTAATTGGTAAATGATCTCTCTGTCTTTATCTCCACCCATGAGCTTCTTATTTTGTCTCCCTTTGAAAGGAGCATCAAGTGAGAGAGCAACTGGGTGGGTATCCAGCAGCCAGCCAAGGTCAACCCACCATAATCTCCCTACTTAGAACAGAGTCAATTGGAACAGGTTGCACAGGACTGTGTCCAGTCAGGTTTTGAGTATCCTCAAGGATTGAAGCTTAACAGCCTGTCTGGGCAACCTATTCAAGTGTTTGACCACCATCGTAGTAATAAAGCTTTTGTTTATGCTTCAAAGGAATTTCATGCATATCAGTTTGTGCCTTCTGCCTGTTGTACTTTCAATGAGCACAACTGATAAAGCTCTGTCTTCTTTACTGCCCTGTTATTTCATCCATACTTCATCCATTTATCAATGAGTATGTTATGGGAGTCCGTATCATCTTATTGTAGACTACCAGGTTGTTTAGGCTTGATTTTCCCTTAATAAATCCTTGCTGACTATTCCTCATAACTTTCACATCATTAATAGGCTTGGAAATGTTTTCCAGGGTTATTTATTTGTTCCATCACCTTCCCAGGAATCAAGGTGAGGCTAAGCAGACCATAGTTTCTCAGATCCTCCCTCTTGCTCCTCTTGAAGACAGGGAGAAACATTTAATTTTTTTAATCTATCTAAACAGGTCATTCTACCTCCCTGAGGTGTTAATAGGAACAAACAGGCGCTTCTAGAGCATAATAGAGCTGAACTTTGCTTGACATTTGGATTAAAATGATGAAAAGTCTTCTCTTATTGACCATAAAGGAAGGACACAAGTGGATGCCTGTATGTGAATACCTACATTTGGTTGAATAGATTCACAGTATGGAAAGAACCACTGACTTTCCCAACAAAGACAAGTAGGTGATGATAATACAAGTTCATTTTTTGTCCATGAACAGAAGTCTCCTCCTGCAGCAGAGTCAGATACTTGTCAGGTCAGTTGGGTGGATGAATCAATATACTTGATGACAAAGGGACCTCCTGTTTATTTTAGTTTAAACAGTTTTTCTTCAGAGGCAAAGGTCTGCACTCCATAGTTAGGTCCTCTTCTTTTTAGTCTATCCTAAATCCATGAAGTGTTGTGACAGATTTGCTAGCCCTTGCAAGGTGATCTGCTGGTTATCCTTGAGCAATTAATGTCATGTGTTAAAGAAGCAAATGCCCAAGCTGAATTGGAATCTGTTTCTTTCCCATGCTTTTAAGCTATTGTAAGTGTTCAGGGAAAGAAAGAAAAACTATTAGTAGTGCACTTTTATTTGGAAACAGTGTGTTTGGAAACTCAGGGGTATCCTTTAAATGGCAGTGGGTCAATACCATTCATGTTATACCCTTTGACTACAATAAAGAGTGCTGCTTTTCACTTTCATTGCAGGCTAGACAGCCTGCCTTTCAATCCACACCAAAATTAGTCTTTCATTTCTTCAAATTAAAACAACAAAAAAAAGAACAAACACAAAATAACACAAGGAAATATGAGAAAAATGGCTGCATGAGAAATTCCAGTCTGAAAGGTTGATCCCCACCTCTAGCACAGATTGCTTCCCAATCCAGACTCCAGCTGCACCTTTAAATTCTGTATCTATCTCTCCTGATGCCTTGAGGATGCATGTACTGCACCCACCACAGCATTCATGGCCACCTGCCTTGTAGCGAATCTACCAGCTCCTGTGAGAGATCAGTTGTTCACAGATTCAGGAGCAATGCCAGGTGGATTTGACACATGATCTCAGAGTGATGAAAGAAAGGCATCCAGCCCCCATGTCATTCGTTTCCACCAGAGACTCTTCTCTGAAAGAAAATATAGAAGAAAATTAAAAAGCAAGCAAACAAAAAATTACCAAGGGAACAAGGCACAAGAGAGGCAGGACAAAGGGAAAAATGCTTGGAAAAAACATTTCCCTCTCCTGACAAGTCTCAGTTATGTACAGAAAGCCTGTGAGAAACACTGAACCTGTGACAGCAGAAACATCCCAACGAGAGCAGAGTGTGTGTGGGAGCACAATTAGTAACAAAGCCCTGTGGAATTTGTGAAGGTTCAGCACAAAAGCTTGAAGCAGCCTTTTGAGAAGCCAAATCAGCTTTAATTACTGTACTCTGGGTTATTCTTTTAAAATGCTTCTGCAGTGAAAGTTTCTCAGTCTGAGGGAGGGCAATGCTGCTCTCTGCTATCATTTCCCTTCATTGTTACAGGCTTCAGCGCACAGTGAATGTGCATGAGGACGAGCAGATCTTCAATGTCTTTCATTTCAAGTGTTATTTTTTTTCTCTTTTCATTAACAGCCTTCAGGAAGAAAAAGAACTACTTAGGGCAGGGTTTTCTCTTTTTTTTCTCTCTTTCTTTTCTTTTTTGGCAGCATGGGTGAGGCCCTTTGCATTCACTACGTCTTGTTATCTAAAAACCAATATAATAGAGATACACAGATGCTCACTACTAGTAGCTATGCCATCTTAATGCTTCCTATAATAGTATTTTCAGCTCATAATAGACAGTGAATGATATGTGCTGAATAGTGAATGTGGTGCTTGATTTTCCTCTCATTTCAGCAAAATCAGTGAAGCATCTCCTTGGTTTGCAATAGTGAGAAAGAGGGAAGAATCCATTCCCTGCAGTGTCTTTCCAGAGCTTGGTTGCTACAATGCCTCACTCACCGACAGTAACAGAGGGATTACTTCAGCAATATGGTAGAATCCTCTGAGTTTCTAGACCTTAGACACTGATGGAAAAGGGTTATGGTTTTTAGGGTAAAAAAGATTCACAATTCTAGAGAGGACGAAAGCGAGAAGATGAGAGCAGGAAGCAAAGTGTGCAGGGGAATCTAATCATTCTCCAACTGCTGCTAGAAATGTGAGTGATGTACAACTCTGAGGGGAAGAAAACTGAGCAGAAAAAAAAGCTTAGAGAAAATAGAATGGCATTCCCTTCTATCATGCTTGGTAATGCCTTGTAAGTATTTTTAGTGTAGTGAGTTTTAATAAAAATTAAAAGTGGCTACATGTCCTTATGTACTCTCACATAGCTGGAGACGTAGTTGTGCCCACGTCTGCTTATGGCTTTAAGAATATATTTATTTCATGGGCAGAAATATAGTTAGGAAATTTCATAAGAGACACAAAATGCAGTAAGTGATTTGTCCAAATCTGGAAACAATACAAACAAATCCTCACTGACTATGAAAGGAGCTACCTGTACTGCTCCGGGGCCAGAAATATCCAGTGTGATCAGCTCCAGCAAATACCAGATTTGAGGTGCAGTTACTTTCCTTCTGTGCAGAAACATACATAGATACATTCATCAGGTTTAACTGTGACTCAGAACTTTGCTGAAATCAGCAACATGAGTGCAGGGGAAATAGTAATTCTAGAATCACAAACTGCTCCTCAATGACCAGGTTTCTCTTGTGCCCATAACTGGTCACCTAGAAAGGTCGTGTTTCATCTATGATCCCTAAACATCGGTTTCTAGCTATGCAGTTTAGGATTATGCACTAAACCACATGAAGGGCATTTTCTTTCCTTCACCGAATTGCAGACAGAAAGATGGTGAGGATGGGAATTAAACAAAAGTAGGACATGATCGTTACAAAACAAGAAGTATGATTGGAGGGTCTTCAGCTCCAGCATTGAAGACTAGTATCCAGGATGATTGGGGTGTTTCTCTTGTGTCAAAACCAGCCTCACTCATTGCTATGTCCATGCTCAATTGTAATCCTGAGGTTCAAATACCCTCTGTGCCACCCAGCAGACAGTTCCAGCTGCAGGAGCATAACTGGTTCTTTGGCTCGCATCACTACCAAATGCTTCTTCTCCGGAGTATCTGTACAGTGGCTGAGAGTGAGGCTAAAACAACCACTTCCAAAGTCAACGCCTGCTATTTTAAATATATATATATGAATAAGGAAAAGTTCTAGCAGCAAAAAGATTTATATGCCTAGTGCACATTAGCTCATTGCCTTAGGTAAATTCTTCCAACCGGAGTTCTTTTGAAAGTCACATCCAAGCCAATGGTCAATGGTACCTAAAGTGTCTCTGGTTTTCCAATAGTCATTTCCAGTCACAGCTACTGGCACCTTTTCCTTTCTCCTGTCTAGATAGAACATCAAGATTTGAGGTTTATTTGTTAACTGGAACCAGACAAATAGGCATTCCTTAATTAATATTTTTCCCATTGTTTCCTCAAGGACTTCTAGAATTTCCTCAAGTCATATTTCATCTTTGTTATTGTCTCATTTCCTGCCCATGCCGCCTAACTGTCTCCTTTGCCTTAACTCTGTACAACTGGGGCAAATGTGAAGTAGATGCAGTGCAGAGCACTTTTAAAACAGTCACATAATGTAGCTCCTGTTCAGTGCAAGGATCTGTTAATCTTTTGGGAAAGCAAAGGAGAAAGTCAGGGGATAACTCACAATAAACAGCAGTGTCCAAAACCAATGATGCTCCTTAGGATTGCAGAGAATGAGGGTTGAATTTTACCCAACTGATAGTTCAGAAGTCTTTAGTGATCAGGATTCTATGACCAAGAAAGACCTGTGGAAGCAAATGTACAGCTACAGCTCAAGAAAAACTCTCATCATTAGCGAAAAAGTGATTTCCCACTTTGTGGTGATTTGTTCTTGAAAGCACAAAAGTTATTAATTAATTCCACGGGTTAGCATTTACTTCTTAACAAAATCAGGAAATTCCAGTTTGACCTCACCTAATAGGTGCCCCTTGCATGCATGCAGGGTAGCGTGCTGTGTGTTGAATGTGGTATACATATTTTGTTACAATTTTGATTCTGGTCCAGTTCTCCCAAGTTTAGGATACAGGCACTCCTTCCTGACTCATCTGCAAAGCTGGGATGTAAAGCCACTCTTTGAAAACAGACTTCCTGCAATTCACATGATATCAGGCAATGTGAAACCTGGTCACAGCTAATGTGCAAAAAACTTAGATTCATAATCTTCCAGATCAGAAGACTTTTAGATTAAAGATTTTCTTTTGAGGTGTTGCAATGTGTTTAGTGCAGTTCTAATTGCTACAGAATAGTTTTACATTTCTGATTTTGACGGTGCCTTGCTTCTCTTTCTCCTAATTTAACAACAATGAAAGCTGTGTACCAGTTACTTTAGGGCATTATTGTTTTGGCCACCTTCAAAGTGAAAATAGACAATTTCTTGCATGTTTTGATCACACTTTGCTTATTGGAATGGAGCCACTGAGCCAGCTGCTTCTCCCAGATTCTTCTCCAGTAGCAGTTGCCCTGCTTTAATGGTCCTGCACATCCTTCACTTGTGGCTTCTATACAGACAGGGGACTGCTTGTCAGAGCAAACGATAAGAGCTAAGAACACAGCAAGACTCCAAGAAGAAACCCTCTTTTATGGCTGAAGGGAGTTTCTTGTTATTAGGGATGAAGATAAGATCTTCCTGAGTGTGAGATTGTCCTATGGGGATCAAATTATTTCAGCTTGTCTGGTGATGCCCTTTGCACCTTTATCGTGAGCATTGCTTCCACTGGGCAGACTCATCTCACAAGAGAAAACTCAGTCTATTCTGTTGGAGTGAGTTTTGCCTAGTGCTGTAGCCAGGTAGCTATGTAAAAGCCCTGGCAGGAGGACTTCCTGCTGCTTTGATTAGGGAACATGCTGGGTCTTCAGCTCAGCATAGGCTAGGTTGCCATAAAGAGAGTCTTTAAAGAGACTCAGCCCTTGTTTTAAGATGGGAAGAGCTGTGAGCATAAGGATGAAATCATTCCGCACTGCTTTGTCTTTAAACAGCTAAAAATGTTTTGTGGTTGTAGAACAACTGACTCCCATATATTTAGGAGCTATGTTGTTTTATCTTCAAATTCAACAGGGAAGGAAAAAATTGTGGATCATTTTTGCTTGGTTTCAGAATGCAGTGATTTACCTTTGGTCCATCTCAGAGTTTCAAGCTGGCAATAAATTGCAGCAATTCACTCTGGATTGCTTATAGGTGGCCTTTTCATGCACTCTTTTTTTAATGCTTCAATTTAAAACCATTCAGGTTAATTGAGATGCAGTCTCTAACAAGCAAACGTTTGCTGAGGACACCATCATATAGACGCAGCTGAAATAGCAAAAAATAATCATACCTCTCTGAGACAAGAACTCACCTTCCAGCTTTCTTAAATACAGAACATGGCTACATTATTAGTCTGGTTAGACTGTTGTAAATGCTGTTTATGCTGTCAGTGTATCCTGCAAAAATAAGTGAAGATTACAACCTCCTCCTCACAAACACAAATTTGCTGAAATTCAGTCTGATGAAAAGATGAAGAATGGCAAGTTTCAGACCCCACACAACTGATGGCTGTCAAAGTACAGGCACATAGAATTTATTCTATATATAAGATGTGCTGGGAAACTTTTATATGCACTTAGTGTATCACAACAATAAACCACAAACAGTGGCCACTGGCAGCAGTGTAGGGGACTCGTAAATTAAAAATGGCTGGCATACCCCTCTATTTAAATCAAGGGGAGTGTTCATGAAATGAATTACTTTTCATGCTGAGCATGACGGGCAGAGTGTGTGATTGGGTCTGTGTGATGTAGCATGGGGAGCTGTGTACACATTTTGTCAGGGTGATTTCTCTTTCGTCATTAAGTTTGGCATGCAGAGGCTGGCCAAGCAGTGCCTGGCTTAAACTCCAATACAGAGAGGGTAGAGAAGGGTGAGTGAATGGAACTAAAACCCCACAATAAAACTGTTGATCTGATTTAAATGCAGTGTTTGTGTCACTGAGGCAGAGACCCCAAGTAACCCACCAAATATCATTCAAAACCCTCCTTCCATGTGAGATCTGTTACCTGAGGCTACAGGATTAACCCTTTGCTCCTCTACTGATAGGGATGTGAGGATGAAGGTATTCTATGATGCTGGCACCTCAAGGACCAGAGGGAGGATTTGCACCAGTCCCTTGGCCCTTCCTCCCCACCCCTGCACCCACTGATGGGACAGAGGCCCCTTTCTCACCTTGTGCCTATCTGGAGACCACACGCTCCTCTCCCAGCCCTCTGAGGGCACAGAAATCCACATTCCCCATTAAGATCCCGTTTTTAAGATTTCATAAAGAAGACAGACAGGCTGCCTCCCCCCCTTCTCAGCCAAGCTGTGTGTCTCAGACCTTTCTTCTGTGGCAAAATGCCTGCAAGGCTGGCTGCAGGTCAAGCCTTTCTGCCATGAAGATTTGGAACAAGTTATTGCTACCTTCTTGCTGCAGCATCCTTTCATATGTCTGAAGAGGGATGTCATGTTCCCCCTCTTCATCCTCCTCTTTCTTAGGCTAAGGTTGATGAGAGATATAGAAAACCAGCCATAGAGAAAAAAAAGAAATTGAGTTATTTATCCTAAGCAAGACAAACTGTCACCTGATACAGGATGTGGTGCTCTGGCTGAGCTTTACCAGTGCTGTACCAGCTGAGAAGATCATGTCCCAGGTCCTACAGGAAAGAAGGGGAGCAGAGAATAAATAAAGATAGCAAGCAGGATGGAGAGAGTAGGAAGGAAAAGCTAGGTCTGAGATGGAGAGTGGGTTATACATCTAGGAGAAGTTTGCCATTCTGGGTGGTGTGAAGGGCGTTGTAGGAGCTCGTCCTGACCTGTGCCTTGGTAACAGCAGCAGGGGCAGCTGATCCGCTCAGCACAGGCACCACAGGGAGCACCACTGTGATGCTGTGCCTGCCCCACACCAAACCTGCCACAGGAAAATCAGCTCTGCACCTCAGTTCCTGCATGCATGGTGCACGTGGGGCACTGGAAAATGTGAGGGACAGTGGCTGTCTCCAACACAGCCCAGTGCAAGCAACAGCAGCCAAATCACGCTGCTACGAGAGAAGCTCAAGAAAGAATCACTTCTTTGAAGTATAATTATCCTTGTGACTCTCTCTTGCTTCAGAGAACAGTAATTTGCTCCTGGCTTATTCCTGCAACAATTGAGTATAGTGCAGCCAGATATTAGTTTTATCTGTGGACCAGCTTTAAAAGTTTTCTTGTTTTTTCCCTTTACTACCCACAGTCACCTTGCTGGCTGGTACCTCAGCTGTGCTGGACAACTTTTTTCAGGCTGCATTCAATGCTTTCCGAATTAAAATTGGAAGGGATTTGCTGTAAACTGAGCTGTTTTGGTTATCTTGCTTTCAGCACAGCCCACAAAGTGCTTGAGCTAGCTCAGCTGGAACAGGAATCGGGGACACAAATAGACAGGCAGAGGAGAGAGGCAAGGAGGGGAGAGCAGCTTCTTCAGCTGGCTTTGCCTGCAAGGTGAGTATTCTATGAGAACAAGGCCTTGGTGGACTCCTTTGTATAGGTTTATGTAAAGTGAGTGCTGTTTATTGGGGAATGATGTGAAAGATACTGATAAAGAGTCTATTCACATATAGCAGTGCTGGGTGGAGGCTGAGCTTCACTCAGCTTTGAAAACTGCCCTTCTGCTAAAGTAAATGAGGAAGTGGGGTGCAGCGCTGCCCTCAGAAGGACCCATGCTAAAATTGCCTATCTACTCCAAGCAAACCCAGCTGAGGATCACTTGCTCTCTACTGCTGAGGGTATTCCTGCTCCCAGTGCAATGTGTTCATTGCTTCAAATAAGTTAGAGCATATGTTCTACCTACTGCTGCATGCCTTTAGTCCATACTAATGTTGGCAGAAGAACTGAATTGATCATATGTACAATTTAGTCTTTTGTTAAGAGAAGGAAAATGAATTAAGCATTAGGAATCTGATATCAAGATGCCAGGACAGGAAAGCCTGTCACAGTTTCCTTGACAAGTCTGTCATAAAAGCCATGTATATTCTTTCTATTAACACTCAATTACAGTATATTTATGTAGTTCAGACATCTGCTCATGAAGTGTTATGTCAAGGGCATTACAGAGGCTAACCATAGAGCAGAAAGAAGAAAAATGAATGAAAATAAAGGATACAAAGAAAAGTAATAATGAAGCTGAATAATTGGATTTCCAAAGAGTATAAGCCAATATTTTTAGAGTTCAGAACAAAGAAGCATATAACATACATACTATCTAATGTAACATATGTTAATGCCTCCTGCATCTCTCATAGGATAAAAGACGGAGTATACACATTATTCCATGGTATGTAAGATCTGTTAATTTTTACTGCAGAAGGATGTGTATTGCAGTGAATTTAGATTCTTTTTTTTGCTTCATTCTTTCATTGAATTTTAGCACAAAGTCTGCTGAGACATATGGGGCATTGTTCCTAGCCAGGTGCATCACACATTGTGTGAGCAGTAATCTCATCTGGTGTTATGTGTTTTCCCAATAAATCAAGCTAAACCAGCTTAGAAGGATTGTGAATTATGTTTGGAGACTAGTTAGGACCTGCTACTATATGTATAAGGGAACAAAAAACCTTTAAGGACTGTAAGTAAGTGCTGAAGTGCCTTAAGACTGCAGGTTTAAACTCGCTTTGGATATACTGAAAGATTTACTTACTTGAAGAGCATGGATGCAACCAATGATGGAATACAAGAATGGCCTGTTACTGCCTGTAACCTAAACATCCACTTTTCCTTTGGCAGTCTCCAGGAGCAAACACTTAGAAATAGCTGAAGGTAGGTGCAAATACAGAGTGATCCTTCCTTTCATGTGTATTTTGTTTATTCTATAAAACAGCCTTATAATTTTTCTTGGTGCCATTTAGCCCTTGTGATATGATTAGTTATATGATTAGCTATGAATGGTCATTCTCATCTCATTGTCTCTGCTGCATCCCCAGTGCTAAAAAGCCTAAATATGTAACCCTTCAGGTCCCTCTTTTTCAGTCTAAGGGACTATGGGGTATTTGATATCTCCTCAGATCAAAATCACTCCTACTTCTCAGAATAGCTGGCATTTTTCCCCCATTTTTCAGTTCTTTGAGGTTTATACTCTACTGATTTTGATGTAGGTGCAGACACAGTCCCAGATATGGGTGTACAACAGTTACATTATGAAGTTTCCTGCTTTATTCTTTATTATTCTTCCAACAATTTGTAACTTTCTGCTTGCATGTTAACCATCAGAGAACTATACAAAGTGACTTCAAGATCTCCTTGATGGCAATAGCTAATTTAGAAACCACAATGGTATATGTATGTATTCGCATATGCTTTTTCTTATATCTATCAGCACTGAATTGCATCTGCCTTTTGTATCACAGCCAGTATTTTGGGAATTAAAGAATTCCTTGCACTTAGCTTGAGTTTCAACTATTATTGTTAATTCCATTCCATCAGTAAACATTTCCATTTTCTTACTTTCCAGGTAAAGAGTACCCACACAATCCATTCTAATCTCTCAGCTGTATTGAGGTGGAAAAATAATATTTGGGGTAACTCTCACCTGAATCACTCCTGCAAGATGTCTGAGAACATTTTTGGCTTGAAGCTTCTATCTCAGTATATTGCTCCTGCAACAATGATTGAGAGGTAGGTTCCCAAGTAGTTTGGTATTCTCCAGCAGTTCTCTTGCTGTGGGTTCATCTTTGTTTGCTGTACACAAGATGGTAATGTTTCCTTTCTACTTGAATTATATCTTGTCTTATTATTATATCTAATGCTTTCTGTCAGGGTCTTGATCATCATTGATTTAATGACAGCTGGATTAGAAAGACTATGGAAATAGTCAATCAGGCTGGAAATCTTTCATAGATTTACAGGTACAACAGGCTCCATGCCATGATTAGAGCCCACATAAGAAGATCTTGTAAATCACATGTTTATATTTAAAGTGAGCTAAAACTGAACTGAGCTGCTTCTGTAACAATTACTTTTATGCTCTTTTCCTTCTTTTAAGAGCTGTTAACTCTTATTAAACCCTCTTTGCTAGCACCTAGAGTTTTAACAGTTAGCATGAGACACTGATGTAAAAGTGGAGTGGGTAACATAGAATTGTAGAATACCAGGTTGGAAGGGACCTCCAGGATCATCTGATCCAACCTTTCTAGGCAAAGCATGACCTAGACTAGATGGCCCAGCCCCCTGCCCAGCCAAATCTTACAAGTGTCCAATGCTAGACAACTCACCACTTCCATGGGGAGATTATTCCAACAGCTGATTGTTCTCACTGTGAAAGATTTTCCTCTTGTGTCCAGTTGAAATCTCCCCAGGAGTAACTTGTGCCCATTACCTTTGGTCTTTCCCATGTGACTCCTTGTAAAAAGTGAATCTCCATCTTCTTTGTAACTACCCTTTAAATACTGGAACATGGTCATAAGGTCTCCCATGAACCTTCTTTTCTTTAGGCTGAACAGACCCAAGCACAACACATCTATCATCCAGTAGTCTGGACATTCACTAGTGAGTAGGACAAACCTGCTTCACAATATGGGCTTTGCTACATTAT
>JANHGB010015521.1:0-10604 GCA_026283785.1 Coracopsis vasa | reverse complement strand
ACATATAAATATAAATATAAATATAAATATAAATATAAATATAAATACTTGGGATAGTATAAATAGCTCATATATATATATGAGCATATATATATAGCTCATATATATAGTATAAATAGCTCGTATCTATCATAGGATAGCTAAACAGCTCATAGACAGCAGCCTCTGTGCGCTGAAGTATCCCAAGGATGCTGGGATATTTTGATGCTAGAACACAGACTCTGGGTGCACGATGCCAAAGCGCAGTTTGGAGAAGTTGGCCTCTTCGATGAGAGAGAAAAGGAGTCAGGAATGGTGTACAAAGGAAAAGAGAAAGATTTGAAGCTGGAAAGCAAAAGGATAAGCCTGAGATGAATAGGAAGTTTATCAGCTGCAGGTATAGGCTGTGTTTAAATGAGAACAAGTTTCCTCTTTGCCACTTGTCAATTAAAGAAAGCAATTCTTCTTCAAATAGGGCTGATGTTACATTTCTCCTATTCTCTTGGAAATGGCCTGCCAAGCGGGATGACTTGTTTGTCTTTAAATAAGCGGAGGTTTCACATTTACCTCTTTGCCATTTTTTTGGGTGTCTTCTCACAAAAATAAGAATCTAAATTTAATAAATAAATATCTATTTGTATTTATGCTACGGGAAAATGGGAGGAAGCTGCAGCAATGGAAGAAGCAAAAATGCCTTCACTTTGGAGAGACTGGCTTTTTTTAACAGAAAATATTCATGCCCAAATTACCTGTGCAAAGAGAAGGGGGTTTCCCCCCGCAATATTTCATAGCAGAGCACAATGTTGGTTGCAAACCCTGTTGGTTGCAAGACATAAGCAGTGAGCAAATGGGCATGGGTTGTAAGTGGGTGGCACGGCCAGGCTGGCTGTCACGCTGCTATGTGCAAACCCATGTACCTGCAGCCCATGACCCTGGCCAACCCTCTGGGCAGGCTTCAGTGCAGGCTATTTACTGGTGCTACTGGGGGTGTCAGAGCCCAACAAGCCTTGTCAGGCCCCACATGTGTAAGGCAGGTGTGATGATCCCTAATTATACCCCTTAGGAAAGACTTACATGACCTAACATAGCTAGCACGTAAGTCCATTCCACACCATTCAGATGGCATTTGCTGGCTGGCATGACTGGATCTGCACTGCAGGAGCAGGGAGCTGCATGGAAAGTAAACATGGTGAGTAACACCAGAGTCACATTGGAGGCAGCACGTAATAACTTGATTGTGACAAGGGCACTGAAGAGCCTGGCTGGTGCCACCAGCTGGCTCAAGGAATTGTCTCTGGTGATGTACTTTGTGAGATCATATGGAAAAACATCTACAGGTGAGACTATCAATCATCCCTAGTGGTTCAAGAGCACTCTCCTTGAAGAGAATCAATGGGAAAGAGAAGGGATTGCGTTAGGGAATCACTGTCTGCTCTGTTCCTGCCTGATTGCAGCACATTTTTTGGCAAGGAAATTCCTTTATTCAGGATTTGTGCAGTGCCTTTTGCACCCTTCTCTTCTGCTCAGCTGTTAATCACACTCTAGCACAGATACCAAGAACTTAAACCACCCACCAATGCATGTGCATCAATATACTTCTCTCATCACTAAGGAATCTACCCATAGGAAAACAGGAACAGGACGTGGCAGCCTCTCCTCAGTGACAGGACTGTGCATTCCTGCACTGGGGTCTGCAGAAATGCCATAAAATGCACTTAAAAGAAGACCAGTCCATGAGAAATTGCAAAGAGAGGAGTACACCTTTTGCTTGCCAACCCCAGAACTCATCCCACTGCTGTGTCAGCAGTTCTGCTCTCGGCCTTTCTTCCTCAGCCTAGCCCAGACACAACCTACTCATTCATCCTTCAGGCTGATGGGATGCAAAGTCTCATCCAAGCACAAGACCCGCAGCAGGACATCCTGCCTGGCCAAAGAATCTGGAAGCTTCTGGCTTCTGCAAGTCATTGTCGTCATCTGAAGCAACATTAGAAGGAAACTGCTTTAGGGCACTGTCATTACTGTTGGAAGGTGTTTGTTGACAGTGCAATGACTGTGCCATTCTCATGAACCTCAGGCGGGGTTGGATTTAAATGCAAGCTCACCTGCTTTAGTACATACAAGTTGGCCAACTGAGGTGAAAAATGAAGTCTCAGCATCACCAGGAACTGGCAGTTGCTTAAAGTCACTACACAGCTTTGCACACAGATTAATAAAGATGGGCCTAGCTTAGCTGAGGACAAAATGTAATTAAACGTCTACATACCAGTGTAGTTACAAAGAGGTCGATGATTAAACACCATTACTGGTCTGGACCTAAACCTGTTAGCAGGAGACAATAGATTGCCAATAGATACACACACTTTTGCCAATGCATTACACAATCCTGCACTCCTACAGCTCCCGAGAACCTGCATATTTCCTGCTCACATGGCCTGATGGCATCACCAGGAGGGTGCTCATTTATTCCAGTCAGTGAAAGCAGCACAGACTGGAAGTTTCCCATGCAGGAATGAGACTGATCCATGCGTCATCCTCCACATATGTCATTGCAAGACACATCACTAAATATAGAACTTGGAAGTGAACTTGCAAGCAGACTTCACAGCTTTTACTAAAAATCAGGTGTGCATTAGTAACAGGCTAATTCATGGGGCATTCTTTCCCAGCTTTTCCTCCTTGACAGCTCACAAGATGCTGTCTCTACCTTCTTCACCCCAGAGATGAGCTTAAATTCAGTGTAAGGAAAGTAAGATAAAGTGAGAAGTTCCCCTTTCCTTCTCCTCAGCGAATCCCACCACCAGTGATTTCATCCCATTCACCAAGCAGATGGCATCAAGATACATGGAGAATCTAAAGTCTGGATGAAGGAAAGAGGGATAGACAGATAAATGTCATTATCATAAGGACAGTTAGCTCTCCCATCCTTTTCCAATTGGAGGCTGTCCCACGCTGATGAAAAGCAGGGATGGTGGCCTTTTCAGGATCAAGCTACCAAGCTCATAGAGGCACTTAAAAAGCAGTAAGAACATCCCCATGTGGAGGTTGTCCTGCTGGAGAGAGGTCCCCAGTGCAGGCACAGATGAGGTGGACATCACTGGGCTGCCCTCCAAGGGTGTTTCATTGCAGGCAGCTCCATCACTCCAGGCCACTGACTCACCTTGACAGCTCAGGATGCTCAGCCTCATCCTCCTCTTAGCAGAAAGCTATTTCTGACTCCCAACCAACCACAGGAGCAGCTCTGGGGAGGCAGAGTGAGAAACTGCTGCACGCCTTCCCTAAGGGAAGCAAACACAAGGAGGTGATCGTCAGCCCCGTCTCATGGGGCTTAAACCAAACCTTGTCCAAACCCTATGGACAAACAGCGATGCTCTAACCACAGGATGACACGCTCAGAAAGGCTGGCTGAGATCCCGGTGTAGGGCTCTTCCAGTAGACTTCAGGGAGGCAACTGCAACCACTTACATCCCACATCCAGCACTGTGGGAACCCACCCCAATGAAGCCCTGATGGTCACAGGTTTAAAGGCTCCAGCTGGTTTTTACAGCACTTTGTTTCTTTTCTCCTTCTGTGTTTTAATGGGAAAATCTGGAAAGGTTAAAGCTGAGAGGAGAAAATCAGCGATAATCTTGAGGCAAATCTTGGTCTTTACTTGGGCTGTGTGGGAGTCAAGAGAAAATATTGTATGTAGGGGTATATTAAATTATTAATATTATGTCTAGGTTGAGATTAATCAGATTCCAGAGCCATACAATAACCACCTGCTGCCTCCTCAAATACAGATGTGTGGAGGCATGCATCCAACAAGCAGACTCACACAAGGAGGACCATAGCCTGCAGAGAAACAGGGTCCTCAGGCCGGACACGCTGCATCCCGGGATGCCTGGCCTTGCATGGTGCCACGGAGAAGTAACTGAGGTGTGGGTAATGGCTGGTAGGGAACAGGGCAGTGGGGCAAGGTTGGAGCCAGTCGGGGACCCGACACTTATTTCACTTCCCTGCTGAGCCCCAGAAACCTGCCCATAGCTCATCCTGCGGGAGCAACACGTGGATCTAATTCTCTAATGCCAGGCCTCGCTGTGCCGTTATCCACATAAATCCCGCAGCCCTGACACCAGCCTCTCCATCATGTAACCGGGGTTTGTAGGGAAGAGGGAGAGGAGGGAGAGATGGGCTGGGCAGCAGGCACGGCTCCTCTCTCCTCGTGGCCTTTATCCTCCTCAATAATCCTCTCTCTGTTTCATGTATCATCTGATGACATGTGGGTCCTATTTCCCCTCCCTCCCCACATCTGCATGGGATGGCAGATGAAGCCGTCCCATCATCTGAGGCATGTTTGCAACTGCTCTTGATTAAGACAGAAAAAGCCCTCTCGCTGTAATGACTCCAAGGCTCGGATGGGCTTCCCAGGCCATCACCAAATGCCCATTGTGGCTTCAGGCCCTGTAGCGTGTATCCTTGGAGCTTATCCTGTCCTCCCTTCAAGATTATGGGTCGGTTTCTTACCTCGAGCTCACTAGCACAGAGAAAACCCTGCCTTTTAATTATTGTCCCAGCTTATTTGATCTACTTAAATATATATTACTAGTGCTAAATAATACCAGTGCAATTAGGAATAAATCCATGTGCTTTTGGGGTAGAGGGGGAGAGTGCTTCATCCAGAATATTTCTGCATGAAAAATCTGGGCTTTTGCTTAAAAGAACAAAAACTAAAACCAGAAAATCTTCAATTTGAAAACCAGGAGGGAAAATGAAGCAAAAAATCCCCCTCTTTTTGGGGTGGGAATTAACAGAAGTTGTTTGGGGTGTGAGGGTGGGATGCAGCAGCAAGAAAAATGGCCTGAACAAGTGAAGTAACAGAGACAGTGTCAATCACAGTGGGGACATTTTCACCATCAGACATTTCTGCCTGATTCCTGCAGTATGAAAACATAAGAAGCCTGAAACAGACCCATAAGAAGATTCCTCTTGCTTCAGAATTCCTGCCCTACCTGTTGCCAGTGCTGTCCTCCGGGTTCCCAACAAAGGCAAGTGTTGAAATCACACCTTCTGGAATCAGCTGGAAAGATGGGGAGGGGGACATGAACAAGAGAACAAGAGGACTCGCACCTCCTGAGACCTGGTCACACAATTCCAAGAGCTTCCAGCACTTCTGGCTGGCTCAGTTGCTCTGAGTCCTCGAAGTTCTCCTTCCTGGAAAAGCCAGATAAGGACAATTCAGAGCAGAGCTCAGGACCGGTTTTGTCCTGGAATCACCCCCCAGCACCACCAATACCATTTTTCCTCACACATTCATTTACCTACCAGTTCACTGTGGTGGATGATGGTCCAGGTCTCCATTCTTCCCCTTGCATTGCCACCCATTGACTGCACATCCACAGGTTTTCTGTGGTTGAAGCTGCTTTTCCATCCTCCCAGCTGTGGACTGGGATCAAGGGGAGGGTGATGCCACCCAGCCCCATGCCAGGGCCCTGGGGTAGGTGTCTATGCCCCATAGCAGCCCTCAGTAAACCCTACAGTTTGGAATAACCCTTCACCAGGCTGGGAAATCTCAGTTAATCCCATTAGAAAGCAGCTCCCGCTCTTTGAAGCTGCCACAAAGCAGAGCTCATGAGAAGTGAAGAGTGAAGGAAAACCGAGGAGAGAAATACAGAAGAAGAAAAGATACGGAGAGGGGAGGAGATGGCGAAGGGCACGAAGGGAGTCAACGAGAGCCAGAAACCAAGCTGGAGAAATGTTGATTTTATTTAGCATTAATTGCAGGAAAGAGCCTGTAAAGCGTGGTAACAAATGATGAAGCACCAGTGCAATGCCAGCGCCGTGCCAGGCGCCCCTCGCCGCAGGTGCGTTATTCCTAGCTCCCCAGGTATGGATAAATAATTGCTTTCCCACATCTTGTTTTATGGTGGCATTTCATTAGTTTTTATTGCCATATTGTTACGGCTCCAGTCGCTCCAGAACAGATTGGGGGATCAGCCGGGGAGGGAACACACGTGCACGTGTGTGTGCGGATCTGTACATGGGTTGGCACGCGTGAGTTGGGTACATGGTGAGGTGGTTTGGATCACAGCATCCCAGTGGAGCATGCAAAGCCTGATCCCCCCCCCACAGGTCAAAACAAGGCCTTACCTGTGATCCAAGCTCTGACAATGATGTCCAGATGAATACAGGAAGGAAAATTATAGCCACGGTTATAAGGGAATGTGCATCACATCAGGGAACCACTCCACAAATCCAGAGGGAACAGCTGTAACAAAGAGGTCATGAGCTTTAAGGTCCCTTCCAACCCAAACCCTTCTGTGATTCCTGAGAGAGGGATTGCCCTGGGATGGGATGTTTTGGAGGGTGTCACCGTGGTTCAAGCACTGGTATGATGTCAACCCATTTACCTTGATGTCAGGGACACAGAGCTGGGGTTTTCCTAAGATATCCCATCCATCCATGACGCCTGCTTGCATGTACTGAGATTAGAAAAGGAAAATAAAACCTGTATTCTACTCCACTTTTAACTCTCTGCTCATGATCTGCCCATACGCTCTTCCCAGCATCATTCCATGCAGGCTTCGCTATTGGCTCTGTTAAGAAGAACAAGGGCAGATCACATTCTTCCTGAGCAATGTTTGTGTCAGCGTTTTTAGGCTTGTTTTATCAAGTCTCTCACTTCTCCAGAGGAGACTCAGCAGGGAGATAAACGCTGGATGCAATTCCTAGCAATGCCTCTTGCTTCACATGAGGCCACCAAAGACGCTGGGGGAAGCAATGATTCCCTGGTAATGCCTCAGTCCAAGCTCTGACCTGGAACCGTGGGCTCTGCAAATACGCATAAATCTTCAGCTCACATCCAAATCACTGCAAGGTTCAGTGAACACAGCAAAACTGCCAGTGAATCTAACCCAAGCTTTAATCCAGCTCTGGCACGATTTATGACCTCAGGTGGAAACCATGCAACACGATGGTCTCAGCCCCACAGCAGAGGATGGTCGCCTGCCCCAGCCCCGGGGTGGTTGCATTTGGTACTGAAGAAGCAGAGATGGAATTGAGCAGCACAAACACATCCAGCCCCTGTTCATGGTGTGTTGAGTGAACATAGCTGACACACCAACCAAACCAGGGTCCTGCTCAAGTCAGAGACAGGAAATGAAACAAATCAAAGAATAATAAGGGCAAGCAAGCAACAAGTTATCTTTTCTGACTGAAAAGCAGTGATTCACTACTTTCCTCCCTTGTGAACAGCACGTCTCTAAATAGGGAATCCTGCAATAGTGCTATCGTATTACAGGAGGTTTATAATGGCTTTTCAATATTTATTTCCCTATCAAAATATTATCACAGATAGTAGGAGACACCATTACTTTTTCCTACCTAAAAAACAAGAGGAAAGGGAGAGGGCTTCAGTCTCAGTGACCCAATTTTCCAGGGAAGCACAGGTGTCACATCAGCAGGGAAAGATGCTCCTGTTGTTCTAAGCTGGCAAAGTTCCCCCTGGCCAGAAGCAGGAATGATTCTCTCTACAGAGCATTAACAAGAGCATTTCCTTTCCTCGTTACCTATCTACATATTGGCTTGGAAATACTCATGATAATAACAATCAGCGTAAGAGCCCTATGACATGATCAAGGAGACATGGCCGGTCTGGGTATCAATACCACACATCACTGGTAACCTCCACATAATCATTATCATTCAGCCCTTGAATTAAAGTTTATCTGAGGAACGGGTGGATGGGGAAGGGATGGATGAGCAAGGGAGGGGATTTCTGCATCATTACCATACTGAAAGGCAGGCACCAAGGGCCTGCAGTTTACAGCCCATGCTGACGTGGGCTCACGGCTGTAACATCTGCATCCCATCCCAGTGCCAAGTTCGGCTTTTTTCCAGCACTCGGCACCCCCCCACACGTGCATCTAAGTCCCCAATGGGGAACACTGCAAGACCCACAGACAGCCCTGAGCTAACAAGCCGCAGCACAGACCATTTACAACACCCAGCAGGCTCCTGGGTCACAAGGCAAGGAGAAACGGGTCGCTTGGCCAGCGGCTCCAGGGGGTTGGGGAAGGTGACATTGTGTGTGCAACAGCCCCCAGGCCAGGCTCAGCTGGTGGGAAGGGCATGTGCCATGTCAAGACAGAGATGCCCAGAGCAATCGGGGTGCCAGGGAATGGATTTCTGCCTCCAGCATCCTCCCTGGTGATGCAGCCCCTCCTGCCTCCAGAGGGGTTAGGCTAGCTGGAGATGCTCAGGAAAACACCTCTGGTGCTGAATGGGTTTAATTCACTGCAGAAGTGAGAAATGAAATCACTTTATCTTTATACCACATCAGTTTCTTCAGGCAGATGAAACCTAAAGCACTCTCCTGCTTTCTTACAGCTATTTCTCATCCCCAAGGCAGTGATTCAAACATGGACATAGGTGTCACGTAAAAGCTGCCTGACCCTAGCTCTCCCTGCTAAAGCCTAACAGGGCTGTCCTACTCTGATCAAGCTTTCTTATTCGAGGTGGATGTTGGTAAAAACATAATCCCAAGCGCTCATTCTCTCCCTCTATTCCAGTGTAAAACTGAGAGATTCCCAGCTCTTCTCATAGGAAAAAGCACTGCACTGGAAGGGTTTCTGCAGGAGCTCCCTTGTACATAAAATGAGATTGGTAACAACGCTTTTGCCCCCTTTCTTTCACTTTCGAGTGAAAGAGTGTGACAAGGAACCAGGAGTCCTCCTGCCATGGAATATTCCTGCACGACGCGGGGCTGGGGTTTGTTTTACTGGTGGTGACTGGTTCAAGCCACATTTAGTCAATAAATATGAGATATGAGGTCACCCCGCCATTTAGCTGTTACCCTGTCTACATATTTCACAGCTGGGTAGTAACCTTTTAACTAGCGTCTGCCTCGGTGGGGAGTCTCCATAAAAAAAGAGCCAGGATCCATTGGTCGTGGTGGGGGATCAAGGCACAGGAGCACCACGGAGATTTCTGAGCAGGGGAGTGGGAGAAAGGGAATGCTCAGGGCTTCGCTTTTCACTTTCCTTCCATGTTTTCCAGTGACACAGCACTCAACCAAGGCACAGGAGCCTCTGAGCTGGCCCCACATCTCCCCACAGATAATGGGTCATGAAGCAGCACATCCCAAATGCTGAGTTTTACAGTGATTTCCCCCATCTTTCATACACCAAAAGACACATTTCCTCCCATTTCCAGCTTTACAGAACAAACCTATCCAAGCCAAACATCTCCAAGGGGTTAGTTTCTCCTTTTATCCATGTCTTTTAGGATTTAACAGAAATTCAACTTAATTTTTTCCAACTCCGTAGCTTCTTCTTACTACCTTTGCTTTGCTTTGGGATAAGGAGGATGCTTCCCTGTTTTCTAAGCTGGTAACTCAGGGCTAAGTCTGGTTTAAGATGGAGCATCCCTAAGTCCAACATCAAACCTTCACGCTAGCACATATCTCAACACGACTTTATGTGATGGCCCCAAGTACAACTGAGGATACAAACTGCATCCCCAGTCCTGCTCCTGCCATGATTTAGAATCTCCAAGGTGTCAAAGTCAGTGGATCTTCTGGTGTTGTTCCTACCTTGTGCCCATCCTGCTCCATCATTAGCTTGGTCCTGCCAAGGGCTCAGCCACAGAGATGGTGGCAGCAATCCACAAGAAAGCAGTGAGCAAGAGAAGGGACCCTGGCCAAGTCACCTGGCCTAGCTCCGGGAAGGCATTTGGGTGTCTAACAGAGACTAAATGTGTGAATGGATGTGGCAAGGAGCTGGCAGGGAGGAGAAAGCCAACCCGTGAGTGGAAGAGGCCATGAGAGGAGGCCAGTGCTGGACCAGACCATGGGGCTCTATTGCCTCATTGCTTCACCCCAGCTCTGCCCATCGCGCTGGTGTACGTGCGCTGGAGATGAACAGAGACCCAGGACCTCAGCTGGCCTCATCTTTCCCTGTACCAGCAGCGCAAGCACCAGCAGCAAGCCCAGGGAAGGGAGGGAATGCGCCTGCCCAGCGGAGCAAGGTGCTAGGAAGTCCCTTCCAAGCATTGCACACAGTCTCCACGAGGAGAGCCAGGAAAGCCGCAGCTCGGCGCTGCTGGCAGGGCCATGGCCACGGCTGGGGTGAGCGCCCGGCTCCTGCCCTCTGGCAAACCGGGAATCCCAACCTGGCTTCTCCCTCCCTGGCGTCCCGGCCACGGCTCCACACCAGCAGACACGGCTCCGGCGCCGGGAGAGGAGCCGGCTCCTCCCAGCTCAGCTGGAGCCTCCAAAATCAGAACCTCTTCTGTCAGCTGCCTTTTATAGGGCTATAAAACCCAAGTCCATGTGTGAGTCTGTCAGACCTTGGCTGGCATCAGCCTCTGCCACCTTCATCATCACCACCTCCCTGGCTCCCGCGCACACGCGCTCCCTGCTCCATCTCCATCACTACCACCTGAGGACCACCACCTTCAGATGGACAAGGGGACATGGAAAACCAGACTCACAGCAATGCCACCATGGACGTGCGCAAGCAAAACAGCTATGAGGGAAGCAATGAAATGCCCCCTTATTTGAGCCTCCCTATCCTCATGATGTTCAGTGGCACAACCAAACCCTGCACCACCAGCGTGGGGCTGGACATGCCGCCCCCCCCACCCCCCCC